>RXOD01003809.1:0-60982 GCA_005223375.1 Amoebophrya sp. AT5.2 | reverse complement strand
CTCCCTCTGCCAGCCTCTTCCTCGGACAACCAAAGGGGACCCCAAAAAGCGCCCAAAAAAATCACTTACCACCTACCCACTTACCACCTGGTCCCACCATACCCACTGGAGAAGCCGTCGAGCAACGGTTTTGGCCGCAGCCGACGGACATCGAGATAGACGGAGGGGTGGAAAAAGGGAGGCCGAAGGCGAAAGCGCACAACTTCGTCTTGTGGAAAGGCAGCAAACGACGAGAACAGATTCGAAGACAGTTGCGGAGGTGGACGGCTTGCGAGTAGTGTTCCACGACAGAAAATCTGCGGTCATAGGGTTTGCAGATCTTTGCAAGCGAGTTTATTGTGGCTGTTCGCGACGTTGCCGCTCTCGACGTGAAAATAAAACAGGCCACGCCGACGCGAACTTTGGCGAAGCTCCAGACGATATCGATCTGTCTCCACCACGCAGTAAAGGCGACGCAGACCACAGCGATTTCGGATCCCTTTCGTCCATCGCACAAAAGTCACCACCACTCGTTGAAGCTCTACGCGGCGTTAGCTTTGCAGTGTTTCCCGGTGAAGTATTCTGTTTGCTCGGGCACAATGGCGCCGGGAAGAGCACGTTAATTCAGGTTCTCACAGGAATTCTCCATCCGAGCGCGGGCCGCATCTGCACCCCGGGTTGCGATCGTGTTGGATTCTGTCCGCAACAAAACGTGATGTTTGAAAACCTCACCGTGCGCGAGGCGCTGAAAGTTTGCCTCGAACTCCGGAACTACAGGATTGAAGGCTCCGGGGGGCTGCCTTCGCTTCGGACGCTTTGCAAGGACATTCCTGCTGAAGTGCAGCTGCTGCTCGACGAAGCGGGGTTTACGGACTTAGCAGGCGGCGGTGCAGCTGCAGCAGGGAGCGGCTGCGGCCCAGAACCACTTACGAACAATTATGCTGCAACAGCAATGCATACGCAGCACGCGGACAAGCTCTGTGCACAGCTTTCCGGCGGGTGGAAACGCAAGTTTTGCTGTCTGGTCGCGTTGTCCTCGGGGGAGCCTAGTCTCGTGATCCTCGACGAGCCCACGTCTGGGATGGACCCGCAGAACCGGCGAAGCACCTGGGACCTCATCGTGCGGCGGATCAGGGGAGAAAACCAGGAAGCGCCCCTCGCGGTGATCCTAACGACGCATCACATGGAGGAGGCAGAGGTACTCGCAGATCGTGTGTGCATCTTGTCCGACGGACGGGTGGAATGCTTAGGGACAGGGGACGAATTGAAGCGCGCGCACGTGCACTCCGGCTACTGGTTGAACTCATCCTCGGATTCCGGAAAACGAGTTTCAGGTCGTGACGATCGGCGCCGGGGGGAAAAGCTCGCGTTGGCCGAAGATGAGCTCCACGATTACTTGCAGGATCGCTTCGGGACGCTTCAATCTTCGGATGAATTTAAAAAATGCGCCACCAGCAGGCAGCACTTGTGGCTCAACTCTGTCAGTATCCAGGACGTCTTTCTGGCAGTTGCAGCTGCCAAAGCGTCCGCGTGCCGAGCCGATGCGCCGGGCGAAACGAGCGGAGACCGTTTGCGGAGCAGCAGCGGCTCCCCTCCTTCACACGTCGAAGAGAAGAAGCCCAGCTTTTTCGCATCCGTCCCGATTTGGGTGGAGCAGTTCTGTTGTCTCTTCCGACGCCGCGCCCGACTGCTGTGGGCGAAGCGCGCATCCGTTTTCGGCCTTTTCGCGTCTTCGCTGCTCATGGTCCTTTTCTCTACGTACACTTTGTGGGTGGTCTCGCGAATACTGACCATCCCGGATACTTACGGCATTGGCAAGCTCCTGGAAGGTTCATCTGCGACGGAGACGACACCCAGACCACCAATCGGAGCAGCGCATCACCATGATCAAGGCGGTTTGTCCCATGCAGCTGACGCCTGGGGCGCTGTCGTACGCGAGGAGCACCTCGAGAAGTTATTTCCCGACGCTCATCTGACGGAAAAACTGCTCCAAATGCAGCAGCAAGGACGCGCTAACGCAGCCGAACTCGAAGATGCGCGTAGAACTGTAGGGTTCCTGTCGGCGTATTTCGTCTTGGTCACGGTGGGCGTCTTCATGCTGTTTGCGCAGGGCAATCTGGTGCAGATCCTCTGCTTTCGCTTCGTGAAGCTGTGCCTGCAAACGCTGACCGAAGACGCACGCAGCGGCCTGCGGGAGCTGTTTTTTGTGAACGGCTGCCGCCCATGGGTGTACTGGCTGGCGAACGTGTGCTTCGACTTCCTGTTTCTGGCCGTCAGTGTCAGCTTGTTTTTCCTGCTGTTTCACTTCGTGCCGGTGCTGTTCGGGTGGCTGATGGAGGAGGAGTCTCCGGATCTGGGCCGCGGTTCCAGCGCAGCAGATCCCGATAACCTTGAGCAAGAAATCGTCTTCAATGGCGAGCGAGGCTCAACATCCTGGAGATTCTCGTCGCCCTTTCTTGCCTTCCAGGTCTTCTACAACTTCAACTTGGCCCTGCACCTCGGCGTCACCGTGGGACTCTGGGCCTTCCTGGCGTACCTCCATTTCCTGCACCTGGTCCGGGACAACTTTGGCGGACTAGCTCTGGCACCTGGCTGGAGCAAAATGAAAATTCGATATTTTGCGAGAAGGTGCGCGCGCTGCTGGCTCTGCAGCTGCAGACGAAATCCGGGATCGTCGCGGACCGACGCTCGCGGTTTTGTGGAGCCACTCGTCGTACCTGCTCGGCCGAGTGCTGAACAGGGACGTTCTTGCGGCGATCATCCACAGGAAAGGTTAGAGCGCGCCCGTAGCCGTATAGAGACACCTCCGACAAGCGCAAAACATACGGGCGGGCATTCAGATGCACGTGGTTCTGCCAGGGCTGATCATGATCTTGACCGTGATTTCTGTTTCGTTCCGACTGCAGCTGCAGCGCTGAAAAGGCTCTACAGAGGCTGCATGAAATGCGCCAGGGTTGTGGAGACGTGCTTTTGCCGCTGCGCCGGCCGGCTCTGCTGTCGCCAGGACAATGTCACAAAAATTCGATCCTGGTGGCACAACAAACGTGGCCCCAGAAAAGCGAAGAAAAGCGTGAAGGTTTTTGACAGAGGGCGACAGGACGGCCACTTCTGCGCTTACTCGAGCAAATACGAAAAGCAAAAGGGGAAGAAACAGAAAGTGCAGGTGCAGCGCGGCCGTCACATTCAGGTCGAGACGAAGCGGAAGGGCGGACATGCTCTCGATCGAACGGAAGCTGCGAATGTGAATGAGCAGGTTCAACAATTTGGGGCGACCGCTAGGGAAAGGCATGCCGCTGAAGAGAGGAAGTCGGCGCCGCATCTCCGGAACCGGAACCCCTCCCCGCAAAAAAATCGCCCGCACATTCGCACTGTCGTGGGCAGTAAAGCTTCGAGTCACTGGACGGACACGGAGCTGGACTACGTCATCAAAGCCGTGTTTTTCCTGCACTACGTAGTGTTCTTTCTCCTGGTCCTCGTCGAGATTGCCGGTTCCTTCTTGCATCCCGCGATGGCCTGGTTTTGCCACGTCTTCTACGCCGCCTGCAGCTGTGTCTTTCCGGTTTTCTACATTCTGAAGATCTGGATTTCGGCTGTTCTGTGGAATGTTCTCACTTACAAGGCCGAAATCTGCAGTCGCGTTCGGCGAAAAGCCAATTCTTCGACGCACCATCAGAGCCAGACCCAGGCATCCCCGGCACCAGCTCCCGTACTCGTGTACGTGCTCGAACGCAGGACGCTCACGCTGTTGGACCTTTTTGCGGGCCGCGTTTTTCCAGAGGTCTGCTTTCAGCGTCCCTTGCGGATTCTGGGACACGTGAACAGCCCGGGGATGCGAGCGCGCCAGGACGGATTCAAGATCCGCGCTCTGCAAAAGTACTTTTTGGGCGATCGGATCAGTCTGGCGGAGCTGCTCGACATTCTGATGCAAAGCGGCGGCCTCGACATTGGCGCGTTGGACTTCTTTCGGTACGTCTTCCGCTGCGCGGCGCTGCACAGTGACAAAATGCACACGGAAGAGGTTGTGATCACATCGCGCTCGATGGAGGGAGGCGCAACAGCGCGCCGCGAAACCGTGCCCGCGGGCGCGGGAGCAGGGTTCCTGGAGACAAGCGCAGCGAGAATAGCCGGGGAGTTGCGTGGTCAGTCTGCAATGTCTGATGTCGCTCTGGAAAGCTTCGTTGCGGCCCCGGCGTCGTTTGCAGCAGTCCTCGCTGATATCTTGTACTTTTCAGCAAGTAGTACGACAAGTGAAACCGTTTTTCGGCTGCGCGAGCTCGTCGATCCCTGGCACCTGATACCCAGTCGCTGGCTCGCGAAGGACAGCGCAGGCGACTGGCTTCTACCCCCGTTGCGAAGCTGTACACGAGACGCGGGAATCTTGCAAGAGGACATGGCGGTTGGGAATAAAGCTGAGGAGCGCGGCCGCCCGGGCCCGACGACCAGTTCTTTCAGCACGGCGGGTCCAGTCCAGGAGCAGTTAGCGTTCGTTGGGACTTTCGGGAAGTTGCCGCGCTTCCTTGACGTCGCAGCGACGATTCCACTCCCGCCCGCGCCAGCGGTTCGGGTGAATGTGCTACGCCCTGACTGTATGGAGTACGCTGGGCTGCGCGATGAGCCGTTCGCGGCCTTGACTACCGACACCCTGGTTTCTGGTGACTTTCGCTTCCGAGATGCCGTCAAATTTCCGTTCCGGAACGATGGCTTGGTTCTGGAACTTTGGCAGCGCTATCAGGGGCAGCTTGCACGACCAAAAGTGTCCTCTGGATTCGGAGTCGATTTGCTTGGCCTTGCACTTGCTGAAATTCTGGAAAGGAACGCCGCGTATCAACATCTATCCCTACCGGAAACGACGACTGGCCGAGTATGGTTGCGGCGCGGGGCCCTCCTCAACAGCATTTCGTTGAAGGACATCCTAGCCAGCATTCCCCGTCCAGAGCACGGGTTGCAGCAGCCGATCTCGTTTTCAATGTTTCGTAGCGCCTTGTGGAATTTCGGTGTGGTGGAGCCTTGGAGCGAGATACACGATGCTGCCCCGGAGTTTGTCGGCGAATGGGTTCGACAGCAAAACGCCCTGGCACACTCCCCGCGACGCGGCCCAGACGATGACGCTGTGATGCCAGATGACCACCTTGTCTCCGCGCCTGTGCATCTCGAATCCGCACTCGAGAGGCGCCTCGAGGTTTTGGAGAAATTGCGTCGCGAAAGCCACGAGGCGGGCGAGCGCCGACAGCCCGCAATATTTGATCTGGCCCGGTACAGTGCGAAGAAGTGCATCGTCGAGGCCGACGAAACTTTCGAAGACCAGGAAGGTCTGCTGCTGGGGCCCCGACACCAGGTGATACTGAACTCCATGGAGGAATATCTGGTTTTTCTTCTTCAGAACGAAAGAATCCTGAGGGCAGTTCCGTCGGCGCCGCGAAGCAGAACTGCGAGGCCACAATCGGAACTTGAGCGTTTCCCAGCGGACCCGCGCAGCCGTGCGCACGGGGTCCTCGACGGGCTCGCATATCTGGACGTCAAAACTCGACCCCGGCTTTTGGTGGCGAAGGGCGGCCTGCTCACGTTCGAAACCAACGTTCTGCTCACCGATTTGGTTTCCACCCTCAATCAGGTGACGCCGACGCTTCTGAAGCTCTACACTTGGATACACCTAGTGCTCGTGGACACGCTGAAGTGCGAAGGCCTTCTGTTCGATCTAGCCCAGAACGGGGTTGATCTGCCTCTACTGCGGGTTGTAGGGAGCTCACGAGACGCACCGGGAGAGCGTTCTGACCGTCGTGATAGAGAAGATGGTCGCGGGATCATGGAGGAAGATGGGAGCGATTTGTTCTCAGTGGTCCGGGGTGCGCGCGTAGTCGTTTCCGAAGAAGAACGCCGCCGCCGACTCCTCACATCAGCTACCAGCAGCTCCTTCTTTGCAGCACCGGACGACGATGACGGAAGCCTCTTCCCCACACCGCTATCATGGTTGCGGAGCTCTCTGTGGTCGTATCCAGCGAGTACCGAATCCGAATTTGCTCTTCGAGGGATCACATCGCCGGCTCCAAGCCCCGAGGGCAACCCTCCTCTTGACGTCGATTCCATCGATCGTCTGCTTGACTACGCCAACCGGTCTCCCCTAACGCAGCGCACGAGCGGTGAGCATTTCGTGCCCTGGCATTTTGCAGCGAAAAGCGTGCAGCTTCGAAGTAGTAGCCTGCGATGGCTGCTGACCATCGGGGACCAACTCGAGTTTGCGGCGATGCATTTGGTACTTTGCCTTGTGGGAATCTTTGTGCTACAGTGGGCCGCCGTGCTGCGCGCGAGTCGGCTACAGCCGGAGAAGCGATTTTTTGAGCAGGTGAACAGCAAGCGAAGCGGGAACGTAGCTGTTGATATGAAGAGTGAAGAGTTCGCGTCTGCGCAGCATCAAGTGCAAAAGCACAAACACGAAAGACATCGCCGCGCCAAGATTTCTCGTGTCGGCGATCAAACCGCTAATCCCGATCAACTTGACCAAGAACAAGACTGCCTCCTGAGATCGGGACGCGGGGACGAATCTTGTTCTGACGAAGACGTCCTTTCCAGCGAACCTGCGTCTCCGACAGCCGCGGCGCCGACGGTGCCGGCGCTCAGATCTGCTCAACAGCACGACCCTCCTCGATTTCATTCCAACGCAAGAGCAGCCACATCTCGCCGTGATCCCTACTCCAGCACCGCGGACGATTCAGACGTGGAGCGGGAAGCGGCTCGTGCAAATCAGAATCGTAGGGTGGCTTCGACGTCGTCGCGCGATCTTTTTTCGGCGAGCAGTCTCGTTGTTCGCGATGTACACAAGGTGTACAACGGGAACGTTCACGCGGTCCGCGGCATATCGTTCGCGCTACCACCAGCAACACCGCCTTCTTCAGGCCGGAAATCATCTTCATCGACGCGCAGAGGTGGTGGTGCAGGTTTACCTTCGTCAACGTTCGGTCTCCTGGGCAGCAACGGTTGCGGCAAAAGCAGTCTGTTCCGCATGGTGATGGGCTTGGAACCGATTTCCTGGGGCCGCATTGAAGTGTTCGGCCGCGATACCACACAAGCGATTTCTGAAATTCGCCGGCGAATCGGGTACTGTCCGCAGACGAACTGCGTCCACGGCGAGTTCACGGTCTGGGAAATCGCGTTCCTTTTCGCACGCCTCCGCTACCGAGATCTTCTCGCGGCCGGGAAAGAACCTCCTGCACAACAGAATGGCGTCGACCAGGACGTGGAGATGCAAAATCATGACGCCGAGGCGGAACCGGAAGCGTCGAAAGCCGCCCACACCAGCCTGCACAGCGAGGTGCTTTCGAAGCTGCGCGCGCTGGACTTGTACCAGTATCGCGATCGGCAGTTTCGGCACTTGTCCGGTGGGAACCAGCGCAAGGTGCTCTTGCTCGTAAGCCTGCTGTTCGACCCGAAGTTGGTGCTTCTCGACGAGCCCACCGCGGGAGTGGATCCGCTTGGGCGGCAGCTCGTGTGGAGGGTACTTCTGCAGGAGCAGCAACAAGGCGCTAGAGCAGGCGTACACAGTCACAGACAGTTTGTTCTCACGACCCACGCGATGGAGGAGGCGGAAGCTCTGTGCGACCAAGTTGCCATTCAGCACCGCGGGCGGTTTTGTTGCATCGGGAGCGTCGCGCACTTGAAACGCAAGTACGGGGGCGGCTACGAAGTCTTGGTGAAATTCGACGACAAATCAACTTCAAGTCCGTCCCGAGTCGTGTCGCGATCTCGCGGACGAAAACGCAGTTTTGCGTCCTCTTGGTCGGCATCTGAAACTCGAGTGCTGCTGAGCGCCGCTGAGAGTGTTTTCGGATATGGCGGACGCAGAGCAGAAAATTCGGCCTCGGCGTTCTTGTCACCCACGAGTGCTGCATTTCTTTTGTCGCACTTCCGTGGCTTCGATCCTGACAAACACGTGCTCGCAAATGCAGCTGCTTCTACAGAAGGTGGCGGAAAGCGGGAAATTTGGTCGACGTCAAGATTAATACCGCCTTCACTCCGAGGACTCTGGACCAGCGGGCGGAGCACCACTGTCACGTCGTCTTCACCAGTCTCAGGATCATCGTCGACATCATCATCGCCAATGACTAAGCGGTCCGTTTCCACACCCGACGCTACTTCATCGTCGTCAACATCTTCATCAGAAGATGAGGAGGACCAGGACGACGATGGTCTTTCCAACGGGGCGACGCGGGCGAGCTCGAGCTGGAACCGATCTTCGTCGACGCCGGCATCAAAGTCGTCCGCCACTTCGGAAGATGACGATGACACCAGCGAAGACGCTTCGTCGACGGTTTCAGAGGACGGTAGTTCCTTTTGCTCTTCGGAATCAGATACAGATTCAGAATCAGAAATGGATCGCGAAGGAGGTCTTAGCGACCATCTTCCTGGGCAAGGCCAAGAGGAAGAGCAGGCCGAGGACTATTGCTTGTATCACTCCCCTCTCGCGATCTTTCCCCTGTCATCGTCTCTACTGTTTCGCGACGATCTTATCGGTGACAAAGGCGGAGAGAGCGAATATTTCTGGGCCGGAACAACAGTGCATAAAGAGAATCCGAATCGCGCAGACGAGAGCAGCTGTCGTCCTCGAGGACGTGCACGAACGTCAGCAGAGTCATGTCCTGCCACCTCCGTGCTGCCGGATAGCGCTCGACTTCGTGCCTTCATCTTACGACGCGGCAGCCGAGAAGCCGCCCATGCGTTTTTGAAGGAACGCGGGACGTGGGAGCGTTTCTGCTGCGAGCTGGAGCGGCACGTGGCGCTTCACGACGCATGTTCGTCCGTATTGGTGAAACTGAAACGTTTGGTCCGGGAAGTAGCAGCCATCACGTTGACGTCAACCGCAGGTGGCATTATGGCACTCACAGTGACCAGCTGCAACACGACGAAGGGGAAGAACGGGATTGTCAGCCTACCTGAAATCGGGCGCTTGGTCAATTGCCTCGAAAGCTTGAAAAGCGCTGGGAGCCGATCGGAAGATGGGAATCGGAAAACCTCATGGGTAAGCGTAAACGTGAAGGAATTTAGTATCGCTGACATCGGTCTCGACGCTATCTTCCAGAAAGTGACAGCAGGAACGCCGTCTTCTGCACGAGTGCGCCGTGGTTTCTGAAAGAAGAGCGGCAGCGGCGGCCGCGACCAATGAAAAAGGAACATTTCTATTTCTTGTTTCTCTTGCTCGTTGCCATAGTCGTTTCGCGGGCATCTAAAACTCACGCTCACCATACACCTCCACCACGAAACAGGCTTTATTTGGCTCTACTCCTCAGTTTTGACTTGATTCAGCTATCATGGGTATGAGCTTTATTGGCTTGTTTTCGCCATAAGAATGAACAAAGGTGCGACTTCCAAGAAGAACATCCACAATGAATGACAGAGAATAACAGCGAACCTTGCAGAATGCACTCGCCTGCAGACTGCGCCTGCGATGACGTTTTGCTTATTCGTCGCGGCTCGTGCTCGTCGTCATTGTTCTTTGCTAGACAAACTTGAACAGTAACAGTTACGGTTACGGTTTGTTGCAGTGTCTCAAAATAGAAGGTACTTACTTTAAAATTAAATTTGTACAAAAAAACGCGTTGTACGCGAAGCACCGCAACAGCACAGCAGCTCTCTACTTGTCTTGCAATCTCCGCAACCGCGACTTCTGAATCTGTATCTGATTCTCGAGTATCATAAAAAAAAAATGATGTGATCTTGATGTACCGACAGCTGCTGCAACATATTCATCAATCGTGATGAATCGATCTTTATCTTCACTATCAGAATCAACATAGATATCGCGGCACACCGCCAGCACAAGCACAACTCGCAGAAGTATCCGCGCGGAAATTGCAGCTGTTGCTGTACTACTTTCTTACTATAAATTAATATTGTTTCCCATTCCGGCGACCGTAGATAAGATATAAGGAGCCACCCCCATGCATCTTGCCCTTCACCTTGCTTCTTAATTTTTTATTTTCAACCATTTTATTTGCTGCATTGACTGGAGTTTGAGCTTCTACGGAAAGACGCACGGCCCGACCGGATCAAGCACGACGATCAAGCTCTAGAGTTCACGTCGTTCCAGTTCATCGTTCGTTTCAATGGATTGTTTGTTGGTTGTTTCTGTAAATCTCAGATGGAGTCCAGTTGTATCTATTTGGGAGGATTAATAACGTTTGACTAGAACTACAACAAGCAAAAGGACAGACCACATCATCGCGCGAGCAAACGACGGCGTCACGCGTATAGTAAGTTCTTCACGAAGTACCATCGAAAATATCGATATCCGGAGATCCGCGCAGCTGTGGCCGCCGGAGACACGACCGCGGCTAGAAGAAGCGCATCCTCCGACAACATGTCACACAGAACGCATCGGGCCGAAGACTCCTCATCGGACGATGTATGCAAGGATGAGGAAGATGAACAGGAGAAGAATCCTATCTGGTGGATCTGTTCGGAGCTTTCGGATCAGCAAGACGAATTCCCCGAAAGCTACCCCTACCTGTCGTTGCTTCGGGAAACAGCTGCACGCGGCACCTTCATCATGTATGATGACGAGTGCCAGTCTTCCGTGGGAAGACAACTCGTGGAGACCGGTTCTCGAAACGCGCTCGAGAAGTTGACAGCGCGAAAGCTCACCCGTATCCTGGCTGGCTACTTGGACGGCGCACGCAAAAACTCGCTGGAGGTCATTGGTTTTGAAATCGTACTAATCATCGATGAGCCCGGATTATTTGACGCGAAAATGCCGCCGCGCCCTCGGCTCACGTTTGACAGGGATGACGACACGGCCACCTTCTCGGAAATGGGGTTTGACCGTCTGAGACACATGATCACAATCTGCATGCGAGAAATGGAAAGTGAGGAAAGCGGAAAAACCACGGACGCGATTTGCAGCGAGCCGGTAACTTTCTCGGGGGCTGAGACTAACAATATCAACGCAGAATCGAAAAACTCATCCTGCTCATCGACAGCATCTGCCGTATCTTCTGCGGATAGCTCAAGCTCAACTTCTCCTTCGGCTTCGTTAGAAACTGCTCGCGCCTCAGCCTCCGTTACCAGTCGTGACGAAGCAATCGTTCCTGCGCGGGCGGCTTGTTCTGATTGGAATCAGCAGAAAGGCAACCCGAGCGACGAGCCCAGGAGTCGGAAAAGTTGCGGTGCGGACTTAGCGTGGTTTCGGTACGATGTTGTGGAAGTCCATTCTTTTCCGCCGGGCAGTGCGCACGTAAAGTACAATCGCCAACGCGGCTTCGTAGACGAAATCGTCACGACGTCGGTCACCGGCGAATGCGACGCGGCTAACCTCTCACTGCTAATCCGTTTCCCATTGGAAAAAAATGCAAGAGTGCGCCTCCCTGCGAAGAACTTGGCACTGGTCGACGATTTGATCCACGATGTTGATGAGTGTTTCGGGTTCGACGCGAACGACGAACACGCTGGAGCAGATGATGAAGATCCAAATGCGACGAAGGCCGGCTGTTCGACGACTTCTTGTTCGTTAGCGCTAGCCCCAGACCGGCAGCACCGCGATGGACGAGAGCAAGAAGTAGAAGCAGCCGACATTCTTTCCCGCTTGAGGGACGCTCGTGAAGCCGGTGACGTAGACGCGGCGCAGGTCCAGTTCGCGGCGGCTGAAAGCCTACTCGAGAAGAAGATCCGCCTTCAGCACGGTTCGACCGGATGCGGTGAGCAACAAGATAATGCTCTTCAAGGAAAACTTCGTAAACAGCTCACAGCAGCAATGAAGCTAACGAAAAAGTTTGTGCTCGACTGCTGCAAGGAGAAGGACGATAACGAGCAACCTCCAAGGCAGAAGAACTACAAGTTCAAGTCAGGTTCCAACTCGAAAAAAGCCGAAGCAGCAACAAGCATCGCACCGAACGACTCGTCGCCCTCATTCCCGGCAGCGCCGAGCGGTCTTCATCCCAGCAAGCCTTGCCCGCAGCGAACCACGTGGTCGACGAGTCCAGATGTGCAGGACTACGTGAACTGCTTCGACGCAGTAGTTCACAAGGCGCTACGGCAATTCTTGGACTGGTCGGATAAGAATATAAGTGATCCTCTCTGTCGTGAAAGAGGATGCCCAGTGGATCATGCATTTCGCGCTACCAGGAACGACTCGCTGCAGGCCGTCTTTGAGCATCGCGTTCCTCCCTTTCGAAATGTGCATCTTCCCGGCGCTACTGCGGACGATTGGTGCACGGAGCCGGACATTACGCGCCACGCGCTCCGCCACGTTGCGCAGCTCTTGAAAGATAACGACAGAATTTATGCCAGCCTCTACATTCTGCAAGCGGTCGCCGTTTCCTTTTTTGCGCAGGCGATTCCAAGTGCCTTCACCACGCGCGAGAACATCGCAATGCCCGCGGTCCCCGCGACGTCTGGAGGTTCGGGCTGCGGCAACATTTGCTGGGCATACCTCTTTTGGGACAGCGGTAACCCAATCGTCGTTACTTTGATTGAACATGCGGACGCCCATCGTCGTTTTCCGGCCCCAGCATCATGGCTCTGGACCAGTAAGGTTGCTACTCGAGACGTCCTTCTGGCAGGCCAGGAAGCCGCGAAAGCAGAACCAGTGAAACGCATCATCCGCGAAACAAAGGCAAAGGTGGCACGCATCATCCGCGAAACAAAGGAACCAGTGAAACGCATCATCCGCGAAATGGAATGCAGCATGAACAAAGGCAAAGGTGGCAGCTTATCTATTGCCGAGGATCTCAATTGCCGAGGCATTCAACGGGGCTTCTTTGTGATGCGAAATAGACCGCACATGCCGTCATTGGTTGACGTCGAGCAGGCGTCCTTTATTGCCTTCGAGATCGTTGACTTTGGCCGTTTTCTGGCAGATAGCAGAAGGGAGGTACTGCGCGAGATGAAAAGGACGCATGGGAAGGCGGCTCCCGAAACAGAGGCCGAGATCGCGGAAGCAACATTGCAGCGCGCGCAGCTGTATGTCGGCGAGTCGACTCATGTTTCTGGCCTCCGCAAGGAATTCATGAGCAAGCCCAATAGTGGAGAGGACTTTGAGTTTTACGGCGCTCGCGACGATAAAACTGGTGAACTGCTGTTAGAAAGCATCTTTTTTAACAAAAGCAATAGCCTCGACTTGGACATGGACTTGCTCTTGAGCCTCTACAACTGGAATTGGCCGCGAATGAATTGGCTGATGCGGATGGGGGAGCGGAAAAAGCGGGCGTGTTTTGGTGCTGTTTTCGAGGGAGCCGATTCGGAGTCTAGAGGGCGCGCGCATGCTCTGCAGCATTGGATTACACTCGGTGACAGCTCTCAACACGACCAGCAAGCAATTGACGCTCTTGAAGGGTATCTGTTTGAGAACGGACTTGTAGGAACTTGCGAGGAGAAGCGTCGCTGTGTCACAGGCCGTATCCCGTTCGCGCTTCCGAAAGCCGAGGACGCCGTCGATAAGTACTTGGAAAACCTCTTCTGGGAGCACCGAGACACGGCCGACAGTTATCCCCAGGACCAATTCTTGGACAATGCCGAAGATGGCGACTCTCCTGCTCCCGGAACAGGGACCCCAAGGGACGCCCACGGTCAACAGGATGGCCTCGATCTGAGTGCGGAGCAACTGCTACAGGCCGCTCTGATCGGCTGTGACGATCCCGATGCCATCGCCAAAGTGTTGCGCGAGAGCCAGAAGAGCGGTAGTTGTATCCTCGGCTTCGGTATGGAGGACACGAGAGCGCGGGCGGCGGCGCTGCTGGCAGACGGTTTTTCATTTTTGTCTGACGATGCAACTGGTTTCATTTCCACCACGATGGCCGAAGAGGCACCCAGCACATCAGAGAAGAAGCCCAAGATCAAGACGCGTGGAGTCGCGGGCCGATTCAAACTCGCCAGTGCTCGCATGCGCGCGCAGAGATTTCGTGAGCAGTGGGTGGAAGAGACCGGCACATCTGCGGACGACGCTATGCGTCGTTCTGTCCTCAAAGCTGGTGGCAAGTGGGAAGATGCAGCCGGCCCTTCACCAGGAAACGAAGGCTCCTCATCATCGTGCGCCGCGCCGTCAAGAAGCCAGGTGGAGGACGAAAGCACGCGTCTCGCTCGAGCCCGGTCCATTCTCGGCACGATTGCTCAGAAGCGAATGAGGTGGCGGAATACAAAGCGCGGCCTAGCAGTCTTGTGTCAAGTTGGACTACTCAGCGTTCACCATCCGTCCACTCCAAGCGGGAACGAACTGCAATCGGGGAGCTGCGGCACAGCAAGGCCGCAACTGCTCTTGAACTGCCGGGGATCACATCGCGTTCTACATGGCCCACGTGGCGCTGCCACCCTGGTGAAGGATCACAAAGGAAACGCCGCTCTCACAGGAAAGCAATTTGTACAGAAAATGGAACGCATTATCGACGTGTCTGGCACAGGCGCATAGCAGACTGTCGCTCCCAAAGATGAGTGTGAGTCTCTGAACTTTTTTTGACACTCGCCAGCATTCAGATCCTGAAGGAAGACGATGAATGGAGCTTAATAGTGTCGGACAACTAGTATTTTCATTATGTTTTTGCCGTGGGTGGGAGTCGAAGCGACGCGCGAAAGGAAGTAGGATGAGGATGTGGTGCGACGGGTCGCTCTTCCTTGCGCCCAGAATCTGTCAGCAATCATTGAAAGACGGTTGATTGTGTTGACGACCCGTGTTGTAAGGATCCACGCAAAAGCAATCAAAAGTGCCGGTTATTGGACAACTCGAACTCGGTTTATGTGATCCACTTGAGCTCATAAACATAATGCAGCAGCAGGATACGGCAACATACCTTGATTGTGCGAGAGAAAAGCAGGGGAAAATCCCGGTGGCCACTCTAGCGTCAGCATGATGAGCTTCGTGCAGCTGTCGTGATACTTCCAGCCCATCGCTCTGTGATTCTGGGCATTGTGCCCCTCGAAATAAGAATAGGTTTAGTACTACGTATCAATCCTATTGATCGTTAGCGCAATCCTGCTTCTTCTTCTTCTTCTTGTTTGAATGACGCAATGATGCACCAGATGCCGTAGATGAGATCAGTGTTGTCCTACCTGGCTTCCACCACTAAAAACGAAGTAATAAATTGAAATTGTCGTGAGCGTGACTTAGTCCTTTTCTCATCGAGCCTCCTCACCGCAGCTTCCTGGCCGTGGCCGTTAATATCATCATCTACATCATTCAACTATACTGTTCACCAGCACCTACAGCTACGACCTGATGTCGCGTCAAACAATTTCGAAGTTTCTCGCCGTTCCTCTTGGGCTTCTTGGGCAGCTCCTGGGTTGGCACCTAGTTGCGCTCGGTGCTTCTAGTTCCGCGGATCTCGAACAAGACGCGAATCTCTGGGCAAATGACGACGCTCGCCCACTACCGTCGAGTGCGGAGCTTCGGGGGAAAGCGACCACCTCCTCCACTGGCGATAAAAAAAGCGGATCGGCTTCGGCGGAGAACAAGCCGCAGGCCGAGGAGCCTCCCAGAGAGCCGTCTCCGTTCATGCTGGAATTGGGCACGCAAACGTTCGACGATAAAGTGTTTGCCGATCTCCCCCAGGTCTCCACCTTCGTGAAGTTCTACGCGCCGTGGTGCGGGCACTGCAAGGCGCTGCGGCCGGCCTGGGACAAGTTGGCCGAGGTGTGGGAGTCGGACAAGTCCGTTCAGATCGCCGACGTCGACTGCGACAAGCACTTCGACCTCTGCGCCCGGTTCCGCGTGCATGGCTACCCAACGCTGCGCTACTTCACGGACAAGACCGGGACGAAGGGGGAGGAGTACAAGTACCAACGGGACGAGTTCATGCTGAAAAAGTGGGTGTCGACGCAACTGGCGAAGCCATGCGGGGTGAAGGCGCAGAAAGGATGCTCGCCGAAAGAATTGAGGTTCATCGAGAAAATGGTGCTCAATGGCGGAAAAGCAACCGCAGGCAGGAGTGAAGATTCGGCTGGTGCAAAAGGAGGAGGAAGAGGAGCCAAAGCGCTGCGGAAGAAATGGGAGAGAACGCTCAGCGATGCCATCGCCGTTTTCGACGACGAAAAGGCGTCAATAACGCAAATCGCGTGGGCAGCCAAGCGGCAGGCAATTTTGGAAGACCTGCTGGGCATCAAAAAGGAGGAGGGCGTAGCAAAAACAACCCTCACTGACTTCACCACGAAAGGGCCGCCAGGAAGTGCCAGCGACAAGAAAAAGAAGCAGAAAACAGAGAAAGCAAAACCAACGACCACTACGAAGAGCCCCGTAGCTCATCGCGAAGATGAAGTTGAAGATCATGATGTTGATGAGGACGAAGAGCTGTAGATAAAAAACAATACTGAGAAAGTACTAGGTGTAACAAGTACATCGCAGGAGCACGTCCATCCTCGATGTCGGAGAGAATGCCTCTCCTGTTTCCTTGTTGAAGTTGTTCTTTGAAGTCGTGTGTGGCTACTGGCTCGCTTTTGATTTCGCTATTTTTGTGCTTTCGCATAATTCGCATAGTTGTCCCGTCGGATCAGAATCGGAATCGGACACCATATCGAGGAAACATATGAGCGAGAGGTTACAACAAGTCGTAAGAACCGTGACTTTTCTCGTGCACTGTCAAGATAGCGGTAGCAGCTGCGGCTGGCGCACTCGTCGTTTTCCGAGCTGCTTCATTTCGATGTCAGAGTCAATCGGCAGATCTTCAACATCAAACGTTTACAGGTACTGATGTTGATGTCTAACTCTAACGGCTGCGGGCGCGGGCCAACCCCGTTGAAGTGCACCAGCCGTGTTTTCTCTTTCTGAGCAAACATTTTCTTCTCGTGTAGTTTGTGGTTGGTCCGAGGTTAAGACGCACGCGGCAATAGTACTAGAAAGATAGATACGTACATGTTTTGATTTTGATCAACACGTCGCTGACATCATAGCGTAAAACATGGCCATGCGCGACACCATGGTAGGCGGTGGCGAGACATCTGCGGCGTCTAGTAGTTCTACTTCGGCGGACCGAGATCCAGGCTTTGCCGACGTTCTCTCGTCCTATCGAAGTCGTGCGTACTCCTCGGGCAGCTCGCTACAGCACCGGTCGCTGGAGCTGCCTCCCCGCAGTCGCGGAGCAGGTGGGAACAACAAAAGGCGGCGCGAAACACCCGCGGGCGCACCACCTCCTCCGAAACTGAAGCGCAGTCGTTCTCTCGAATTTCCTCCAACTGGCGGTAGGCGGCGCGGGCGGGGCGGTGCGCGGGGCGGTTGCTCCCGTGGCGGGACTCGCGGGCCGCGAAAAATCGGAGGGAACTCGCACAGCGACGACTCATCCGAGGACGGAGAAGGAGATGAAGAAGAAACGCCTGAAGAGGCAAGCCGCCGCGTGGCCGAGGAGCAGGAATTACAGTCCGCGGTCGAGCGCATTCTCGATGCACGCAGCTACGAGGACCCGAACAAGATTTCTGCATCGTTCCGCAGATTCGAAGGAGTCACGTCCCCGAGCGCAAAGTACGGGAATGGGTCGCATAACATGTTCGGATCTTCGGCTTCGCAACTGCCTGGCAGCAACACCAACACGCGGCCGGCAAGCAAGCAAAGCTCAGCCGGGGGGGGCGGACGCATGAAGCGGGGCCGTGGCGTCGCGGCTCGGTACAGCGCGATGACGAAGCAGGCACGACAGGACGTCGATGAACAAGCCACCGCGAGTCTGCTGAAAAACGCCCCAACGCTAGCCACCTTCCTGGGTGCGACCGGTAGTGTTTCGTTGGACGCGTCGCCACGTAATATCGCTTCTGGTACCGGCATCAAGATGCAGATGGATGTAACTACGGGAGGACGAGGAGCGTCGATGTCTTCTTCGCTCGCGGTGTCCCCTATCCGCAGCCAGAATCGTCATCAAAGAGAACAAAGCGGGCAAGAAGGTGGTGAGGATCAGCGACCTACGAGCCCTGCTATCGAGATGCTTCAGAGGACGTTTGCGAAGCATCTACGAGATTTGAGACCGATGCTGCGACAGGCGTCGCGCTCGCGATCGCAGTCGCCACAGAAACGGGAGAAGGGAACAGGTTTCATCCTGGGGTCGAAAAACTCGATCGAGGAGGAAATTGAGAAGCGGATCTCTGAGGAGAATCGGAAACGTGAAGCCGAGGCCGATCGCAAACGCCAAAAGAATCTGATGACTTGCCCGCGGGGGTTGGTGCCGGCGGAGAGCGGAACTGGGGCCGAGGGATCTGGGGGAAAAGACGCAGGAAGCGGCGCCTCGGCAGATGATTACTCGGCAAGCATCGGAGGCGGATCCGGGAGCGGTAATATTTCAGGCGGGGGTTCTTTGTCTTCGTCACCGACAAAGACGGGCGGATGGCAACACCATGAGAGCGCGGGGGACATCAAATATCGACGGAACCACGCGACCTGGAAAGACTGGGTGGATTCAATGCACAGAGGAAGCAGCACGCATGGACCGGTACGTGTGTTGCACCAATGAATTGGACTCCAAAACATCAAGAACTCCGCCTGACTCGGAACTAGAACTTGATGACTGATCTTCAACTTCATCTTCTCTATTCTTGTACTGCATCTATGAAAGCTTTATGTCAATGTGATTCTTCTAAGTCATGTGATCCCACCGTGAAGAAAGAAACGTTTCGCACACCAGGGCCTCGGCAACCACAACAACCGTTCCGTTCCGGCTTTTCCGCGTCCCGACTACGACCCCGAGTTTGTGCAGAACACCTTCGTGGGGGGCAGCAGCTTTCTGGAATTTGGGACGAGTATGGGCGAGCACCCGTCGCAGATTGAGGATCGCATTCGGGCGCGCAAAGCACGCATCGCAGCGAAGAAGGCCGCGCCTCCCCCACCCGAATCCTCTCAGGTGGACCAGAAGCTGCTTCACCAATTGTCCCGACATCTCAAGAAGCAAGCTGCGTCATCAACGTCAATTCTCGACACCGGTAGCAAGCCGGGTACGGCAGGCTCGTCGCCAGCGAAGGGCGGAGGGGGAGGAGGGCAACCATCAGCGAGCAAGCCGGGCACGAGGAACAAAAAGAAGCGTGGAAGCTCGACAACCAAGTCGATCGACTTCAGCGAGATGGCGGGTGCTCAAGGTAAAAGTGGCGCAAGTACGTCATCCTCATCTGGTACACTGTTATCGGAAGCTGCCACGAGCTCGACAGCGGCGCCAAGCTCCGCAATTCAGACAGACACAGAACACGATGCGCTGACTGGCGACTTCGGGGGCAACATGTTCTCGGACCAAGGCGGGGCATCCAAAAAACCTAAACGCCACTCCACGTCTCTTGAGTTGCCGCCCAGGCGAAAAACGAAAAGCAGAAACGGGAAAAAACCTGCGACAGACGCAGCGGGCGACGTACACTTTAAAAAAATGATGTTAGTAGTTGCACTTGAACTTGTACTTGTCCTTGTAGTTCTAGTTCTTTCAGTTTGCTCTTTAGTACTAGGACGAGGTGGAAGCAATACCAATAGCAAGAAGAAGTAGAAGAACGTAGACGTACATCCATGTACAGGATTCATTGTACCACGACGACCACTGCTCTGCAGTTGTGACACAGACAGTCCAGTACTATGAACCTATCAATGTAGTTGGCAGCAGCTGTTGGTTCGTTTTGTGTTCTGGTTTGCGCTCATGCCCGTCACGCTCGATTCTTTCAATGCGCAGGCTCTTCGCTCCTCGCATTCCACTATTCTCTCTGGAGCGGGAGGGGGCGGAAACGCGAACCGGCCTGCGACGACCACAGATGTTGGGACCGACAACATTACCAAACGGCGTGGTACGTTCTTGTTTGTAGAACAAATGACGCGGGCGCAGACCGCGCAACCGATGACGGCCGAGGTGTTCCGGAAGCGTTTGCGGCGGTTCGAGCAGATGGCAAAAACAAAGGTCCGTCATGAGTTCGCCGCGCCTGCGCATTTTTCTACGAGCAAGTTGCTCAAGGCTGCGGCCTCCACGTTCGCCTCCGGCAACAACGCGGGAGGTGTGTCAAGGAAAAACAAGCGAAAACACTCCAGCGTAGATCAGCAAAATACAGCGTCAGCGCAGTCCAACAGCGCGCCTACATCGTCTTCAGCATCTTCGATGGAGTTTCCCACGTCGTCTGAGCAGCCACAAACGGCGGTGAGTGGCGACGGCCACACGACTATGCAGCCCGGGGAGGCGGGGGCACATCAACAGCAAAAGCAATTCAAGATGAGCGGGAATCGGATCAAAAAGCCGACGTCGTGGAAGGCGGATCTTTCGTTCGCCGTCTCACCTGAACGCACTACACGAAGTCCCCGTAAAGACGAAGTGCCGCGCGTGGCGGCGTTTGAACAACACTTCCCAGTATCAGCTGCACCTGCAGCTGCACCTCCATCTTCACCACCCATCAAGCCAACGTTCTCACTGACACGCCTGGGCGCTCCTTTAGCTGGAGCGTCTGCTTCATCTAATGGACACGACCACGAGCACGAGCCCTCAAACAATGATCCTGCCGTAGCAGCCACACGACAGCAGCACCTTTTCACCAATTTTGCAAGCAGCGGCCAACAGCACCCAAACCAGCTTCGCACGCGGCCGGTCTCGATGCAAACGACGCGGCGGGTACGTATTGTCGCGCCCTCGGACGAAAATCTGGAGGCATTGAACAAGCGGCCACAATCCGAACAGTCGGCTACCAGGCGGTCGCCGGAGAAAGGCGCGTTGAAACGAACTTATGCTCCGACTCGCGGTTCCTCAAGTTCGCATCAGCAGCCAGCGGAGGTCGTTGTAGATAGCGTTGCGGACTGGGCGTTTGCAGCGGGGTCGGCTGGAGCTTTTTCCGAAGGCGAGCACCAGCAGGAGATGAGCGCGTCCTTAAGCGAAGGGCGGTTTTTTCGAAGCGGCGTGTTGTCCTCCGCGTCGGTCTCTCCCCTTGATGGTGATGTCGGGTTTGCCAGTCCCAGCTCACCGGCAGAGGTCGTTCCCGTGAAGCTGAAGGGAATGACTTCTGCAGCAGCGCCAGAGGCAATCTTTCCTGAGTCCGCTTCAACGCTGTCCACAGCTTCGCGGCCGATGACGACGCCCGCACCCACGTCCGAGCAAATGAAGCGGCAACGGGCCAGAAATGTATACTCCCCGATCGTTGAAGACTCCGACGGAGAGAGGGACTCACCCGTGAAGCTGCAGAGCAGGAGCTCGGACGGTGGTCGTGCAGGACCACCACCTCCGGCCAAAAAGATCATGGAGCCACCGCACGAAATCAACTTCGACAGAGAGCTGCGAAAACCCTCCGTTCTACGAGAAGATGCCGAGAACAGTGATAACGCTGTCGTCCCGACGAACTACCCGCACAGGTACGCAGAAGAAATGGCCGCACGAAATCGCCCGCATACATCCCCGACGAAGCCACGCGCCGCGACCGCGGATCACTATTCCAGAACCGCAGCGACTGGTGGTGGAGGAGGTGCGCCGAAATCAAAACCAGGCGGCTCCTCAGGATCGTCATCCTCACTTTTTTCCAGTTCCGCCGCATTCGACTTCCCGTTCGCCAATGCAGAAAGCTACAAAGCGGAGACGGGCGGAAGAAGTGAGAGTGATCATGCCTTTTCGTCCAGACCAGTGTTGTCTTCCTCTACTACGTCGACGCGACGTCCGCAGACGACGGACCCGAGTCTCGCCGCTGCGGATGATTTCGCAAACCGGCATGTCGAGTGGCTACGTCAGCGGAAGTTGTTCAAGGCGACTGAGGAGCGTCATCAAGCTGAGGAGCGTGCAAGGAGAACAGCAGCCATGAAACATGAAAAAGCCGCTGCCGCTCCTGCGACCAGCTGCAGTTCTGCTCCTCTTTCTACTTCGGAAGGTAAACGTGAAGGCCCGCCCGCTACGTGGTCGTTGTTCGGAGACCGTGCGAGCCGTGTCATCAACGCTGAAGGCAGGAAACGGCCGCACACGGTTGGGAACCACAGTCCATTGAAAAATGCGAGCTTCTTTACAAATCCAGGCCCGGCAAAACAGCCACAGGGAACCCGGAGCGGTGGAAATAATGAAAACTCTTTCTCCAAGTCAACATCTTCGTCGACTCCAGCTTCATCTAACTTTCCGTCTCACTTTCCGCCCCCGCCGCCGTTTTCGCAGACCTCCAAAACCAAGGCGTCCCAGATTTCGCGGCTGCATCCCCCAGCACCTCCGTTCACTGCGCCGCCAGATCGAGAGTCCGTGATTAAATCGGAGCTGCGGCGAGAAATCCAACACATACGTCGTAACGCAAAGGCAAACTCGGAAACAAACGGTGACCAGCTACGCAAGGTGGGCCGGCAGATGCTGGCCAAGTGGCATCCAGACAAGAACCCGGAGCAACAGCAGCTGGCGACGCGCATCTTCCAGTTTGTGCAACAGGAATTGAACTGAAACAAGTTGCCATTGGGTAACATGAAGATAAACTACTTAAACATTAACGCTCATGTCATGCCCACGACTTACCCTGGCTGGCTCTGCTCATGCTAGATCGCGAATCGTGCTGAAGAATCAATATACGGTAGCGCTACCGATTCAGCACTTTGTGATTGTGGTGTCCTCCTTGTGGCCTTACCGATTCGGTGCCACCAGGCTTTCGTAGACTCACTGGTTCTGGTAGGTAGTGCGTACTAATTCTAAGCGTAACATGATCCGATATATAAATTCAAATTTAGATTTACATCTACTTATCTTCAAGGAAACCGACTACACTTCACCATCTAGCATCGGTCTTGATTTTGGTCACGAGATTGTCGAAAAATTGATCACGTAGACAAGACTGTGTTTGTATGTACTTAGGTTCTCTTGCACCACATCGGTCATCGTGCTCAGGGATTCCTTAAATATGCTGGCCCCTTTGTACCAATTGATTCGCGCTGCTGCAGCAAGTCATATCATTCATTCTTGTATTAAGAAAGTAAAATAACTATACTTCTTTTGTCCCACTGAAACAAAGTAAGAGGACGACTATTGATTCATTGGATGGAGGAGCACCTGTATGCCGTCGTGTACTGCGAACAAACACTCCGCACGTCTTGGAACCGAGCAGCAGCCAACGGATCATGCGCTGGATTTTCGCGCGTTCGCTCTGTAGGCCTCTTGCGTACGATGGGTCACATTTTTTTCAGCGCCCCTCTTTCGTAGCTTACAACTTGCCCGAGATGAAGATAGAGTACTTATCTAAAAGCTGCATCTATACGGACGCGGAGAGAGCTTGGTGAGTGTAGAAGTGAGCCACATGAATTCTCCTACTCGCTTCGTAGTCGTGTCTTGGCGTTCTTTTTCTTGCTTTTCTATCTCTTCGGCTGATGCTGAGTGACACGCTGCACCGCCTGCAGCCGGCCAATTCGAATTCGTCGCGTATAGTACTCTGTGGTGTAGTGGTTATACTCCCAAAGTCGTTCCTCATCTTCTCTACGCCTTTATTTCTTCGTTTAGTGTGAGTGTGTCTGTGTGTAGTATTTAAGATCAAGTCATCAATCTTAATCTGCAGTTGCAGTAGACGAAGTAAGATGTTGACGGCGGAAAATGAACTACCCGCGAATCCCGTGGCTGACGGAACACACCCCACGACAGAGCGGGTAGAAGGTGCCGACGGTCGTGTCCCTTCTGCGGAACGCGAGGAGATTGTCGCGAGCGCCCTGGAGCGAACGGCTTCGGCGAGTGCCGATGGCGGTAACGCGGCCGATCGCGGTGAAGATGAGGGCGACGATCACCAGGAGACCACCGACGAAAACCCGCAGGCGGATAGTTCACCGGATGAGTCAGACGCAGGGGCAGGAGTAGACGATTCCGAGCCAGCAGTCGTCATAGTCGACGACGTGGACGAAGACGTCGATGAAACATCAACATCAAGATCGAAAACGGATGAAGGTGAAGCCCCCGAGATTGATGCCACTGCAGACGACCGCGAGGCTCAGGGCATTATGGCTAGCGGCGACGCATCTTCTTCTTCAAGTACGGCTACTGCTGCCGCTGGGGCTGAAGCGACTGCCGACCAGCCGGGAGAAGAAGATGTTGGCGACGACTTCATGCTGGAGGCCAATCACGGCGCCCTGGACGTCGACGATCTTGGCGATGGGGATGCTGCGATGCTTGGGGAGGACCACGACGACCATATGGGAATGGAAGATGCTGGCGGCGAAGAGACCACGCGGGGGCGGTCGCCACTAAAGAGATCCGCGTCATCCCCGATGCTGTACTACCCAGAGGACGATCCGGGCAGCAGACGCAACGCCGCGCGACGCGAGTTGAGCAATCGAATCCAAAGCCTATCGCGGCCGAGGGATCGCGACGCCTTTGCGCGAACGGCAGCAGAAAAAGAGCGGCTGAGCTTCGAAAGAGTACACGACGAACCGCCAAGGGTATTATCAGTTCAACGATGAAAAAAGATTAAGATACCAAAAAACACGCAGGCATATTTATGGGAATATCAACGCACAGACAATACAGAACCGAGCAGGGACCGCGGAGACCGACGATGTTTTGTAAGGGAGCGAACAAATTGACGTATCACTGCTCGTCGTAAAAGCCATAGCCACAGTACCAGTAGCTTTAGAACCAAGTGCCACCTCTCGTTCTCAACAGCGTCCCAACCCCACTGTCCGGCCCTCTCTGCTTGTCCGCGTTCGGCCCACCAACCTCGAGGAGCAGGAGGCAAAGTTTTTCGCCAGCGGCTGCTCGATTGATCCCATTTTCGAGTACTCGTACCCCCGCGACCAAGTTTCGAAGTTGTTCGAGAAGAACAGCGACATCGATACCAGCTTGATGAACGAGGCCAAACGCATTCTGGAGAAGACGCTCGCTCGTTTCAAGGATGGCGACGAGTACATGGCGGCTCTGCACGGGACCGACCACTACTCCGCCGAGGAGCTGCGGGAGTTCGTCCTCGACTACTTGCGCGAGCTGAAGCTGGAGGACAAGGTTAGCCTGAAGATCGCGAAGGCGGGCCTGGCCGCGGCGTGCTGCACGAAGAATTTCCAGGACGGGCGGAACACGTACGAAATCATGCTGTCTTCCGGGTCGATGTCGAAAATCATGGCGCAGGGCGTGTGCGACCACGAGATCGGTACCCACCTGCTCCGCATGATGAACGAAGACCTGCAGGCGTGGTCGAATCTGAACGGGGTGGGCAACCGGAAGCGGTTCGGGCTCCACCTCAATCCGTGGATCACCGAGGAGGGTTTCGCGACCCTGAACACCTTCTTCACGTTCAAGATAAAACTCCTGTACCCCCAGGCCATGCGGTACTACGCGGTGTGCCGGGGCACGCAGCTGGGCTTCGTGGCGTTGTTCCGCGAAATGGCGGCCTACGTTCCGGACGAGCGAAAGCGGTTCCGGCTCTGCTGCCGGGTAAAGCGGGGACTGCACAACACGGGGCAAAAGGGCAGCTTCTACATCGACCAGGCATACTTCCTGGGCGCGGTGCAAATCCTGCGGAGGCTGCACGAAATCCCTGACCTGAGCGTTCTCTACGCAGGGCAGGTACTATTTTTTTCCTTGCGCTGTTGAGTGAACAAGAAAGTGATCATGATGAAGATAGTACCATATAGGCGCCAGAGGAGGCAGCAGGTGGTTCGTGTCGCTCTCAATCTAAGTATCTCATACTCATGCAATCCACATCTTTATCACCCACCGCCACGACATCGACAGATTGCGCTGCAGGAGATTGACAAAGTGTACTTCCTCATGCGTCGCGAGCTGATGAAGCTGCCGCACTGGCTGCGGTCCGCGAAAAAGACCAAGGAGTGGTTTGAGCACTGCCAGCAACTGATCGAGGAAAACGAGCTGCAGCATTTGTACGAGGACCGCGCTGTAAAGGAGATCTACCTTCGCAAGAGCAACACCAACATGCGTCCAACGCGCCAATCGGTTCTGGCAAAAACCGTCGATCTCGGCGGCGCTGCAGGCTCCTCCTCGGGTACAACTGCGGCTTCGTCGTCTTCAACAGCAGCTGTGAATCGCCGTCCGCGTGCAGCAAGCATGGACACGACGACGAGCTTCCGTGATACGAATTTGGGCAGCACCATTGGGGGCGGAGCGCGAGCCAGAGCTTCTGCAGGAACCGCTGACGGAAACGGCGAGGCATCGAGCAGTAGTAAGCCGGCAGCGAGGCCGCCGCCGCGGAACGAGGCGGAACAGCACGACGCGATGAACCGATTGACAGAAGGCCGCGGGGCGCGGACGCGCTCCAGCACGCTGGAAGACGATGCACTTGCCGATGGTTCCGCCACGAGCAAAAGCGCGCCCGCAAGAGCCGTGGACTTCGGCAGGATATCGACGCTCGCGCAGCCGCGGCCCAGTAAAGACGGTGCGGCTGCTGGTGACGATGCCTTGTCGGGATCAGCGACGACACCAAACGTCGGAACGGTAGACGCAGCGCGCTTGCGGGAGCTGGCGAAGCCGAAAAGCGTGGCAGCGGCGGCGGCAGCAGCGAATTACCTGCTCGAGCAATCGGGAAAGCAGCAGCTCCAAAAGGGCGGCTCGTCGAGCAGCAGCTCCAAAGGCGGCACAAAGCGGAAGAAATCCTCAAAGCGAAAAGAGGGGGGTGGCGGCGGCACGGATAGTGACCCACCGTCCTCGTCGTCATCCGCGGTCGAGGGAGGCGGCTTTCGCGCCACGGCGCCACCGAGTTCCCGCATGGTATCCGGCTTTGGAGGTGGTGGAGGTACAGCTGGCAGCGGGACGAGCGCCTCGGTAACAGCTAGCGGCGTTCAATCCCCGAGCGCACGCATGCCGGCTCTCGGAGGAGGAGGAGGCGCGCGAAGTCCGACGCTGAGCAACCGCGGCAGCCCAAACGGAAGACGAGTGTTGGCCCCGAACGCGTTTTCGCCCACTGGTGTGCGCAGGTCGCCAACGTCATTGCAGCAGCAGCATTTCGAGTACGATCAGGGACTTCTGTCCTCGTCCTCGTCGTCGGGCGAAGAAGTAGATGAGCAAGGGCCGGGCGGACACAAGGAGAAGGACCATGTCCACGCTGTTGCTGTTGAATGCGGTCCGATGACTAAAAAGCTTTCGCAAAGTGCAAGCGCCGGACAGCTCGGAAACCGTTCGAGGAAAGACACGACTATGACGGATCTGACTTTGGACGAGGACTTCATGCTCGAGGATGATCCGCTGTTCCAAACGACGAGAAAAAAAGCGAAATGTGAACAACCGGAGCCGGACCAAGAAGCTACACTAGCAGAAGAAGGGGAGGAGCGGGCCGAGCAGGAGCGGCAAGAAGGAGTACGAGACCGAGGTGGTCATGATACGAAGGGCCCCAAAAAGAATTCTGCGCAGAAGAAAGGGAATTCAGAAAGCAGGCCGGTGGGTGAAAAGTCATATGCGGGAGCAACAACTACAACAACTGCAACTACAGCGAAAAATGCTGTTGAAAGACGAGTAATCGAGCGTGCCGGGGGTAAAAATATTGATCGCGCTGACGCTGAGATGAAGCGATTGGCAGAAGTGCCAGCAAAGTCGTCGCCCGCGCAACCACGAGCACCCCGACGCCGCAGTGTGGAGGTGGTTGCGCCATCAGGAGCGCAGGAAGACGTCGTTGACGAAACGTTTCCGCCCCGCACCGAGTCCGTGATTTTCGACGAGATGGCCAAATCGAGCCCCTCCAAGGCGACCAAGGCGCTGGCAAGTCGATTTCTCAACGAGCTGCCGCTAGGGGCGTCGAGTTCAAGCGTCGCCACTGCAGCTGACCCAGACGAAGAGAACAGCTGCTCGACGACCTACAGCTCGGCTTCGTCAGCCGCCGGCGATTTGAGTTCTGCCGCAGCGACCCCCGGAGGTGGCGGGTCAACTGCAGCGAGCTCGTCTAGCGAACAGTACTTGCTTTCGTTAGCGGAGAAGCTGGGGCCGGGACGCGCTCCGCTGCCGCGAAGGGAAGGTTGGGCACCCGTGCCGATTGTGTCGCAAGAGGTTTTCCCGACGGTAGAGAAGAAGCAAACAGTCGTGGGGGAGATGCTTGCGTCCGCGGCGGCCGGGGCATGGGATGGCGCAGGTACTCTAACAATGAAAGAATAACAAGTATTAAAAGTACTTTTTTCGACTCCTTTTCCCCATCCTCTTCCTCCTAAAGTAAGTAATCTGGAACTGCATAAAAATGGTGCAATAAAGTCAAGCACCGTCCTGATCCTCGTTGCTGTTGCAAATCCTGGTATATTTTTTCTGTCGTACACGACGACGACGTAAAGCTAAAGTACTTACATGAAGAGGAACAGGAAGATCATATGGTTGTACATGGATGTCCTCTCGTTTCTTCTTTGTGCGTCTGACTCTGCTTTGAAAACAATGACAGCGGCAATGCTCCCCGCTTCGACAAAACGGTCGGGCAATCCTGCGGCGACTTTCACATCCACTTCGGTCTCTCTGCCGCTTTCGAAGGTCGTTAAACAAGGTTTCCGCGAGGACGTCCCCTCCCTGCAGGCAATCGTGGCAGACAGAAACAGTGCCTCGTCGAAGTTGTATCACGAGGAACGATCAACTTCGTCTCCCTCGACTCGAAGCCGTCTCTCAAGCTACTTGGCCGGCGGCGGCGCAACGCAGACTGTTGGAGTAACAGAAGACGCCGCCGAAAACTCTGCAGCTGCTACAGACATGGATAGCGCAGCACGTCCCATTTCAGCGAACCTTGCCGGCGTAAGGAGAAAAGGAGTGCCAACCGGAACGGCGACCTCACACCTCGCCCGCACTACTGGCAACGGAGATACCACGACAACAGCAGTGGCTCAGATTCTGCGGAGGTCGCTCGCGCGACCAAACGCAGTGCCAAATGTGGCAACCCGCGGCAGCGACAACGTCGTATACGGGCACACAGTAGAAACAAGTCCGGCGAAGAAAAAGAGCGCAGGCGGACGAGCCAATGCCGGAGGCCCACCGGACATGGCTGGCCTGATCGGTATCTCTGCCGCGCCGCGAGTAAAGGCGCCGCTCAAGGTGAAGACGCTAGAGCTGCAGCTTTAGAAGTCCCCCGCTCGGGCTCACATCAGAAGTGTCATACATTTTCGTGGTCTCGTCTCAGCATAATTTGCTTTTGCTCTTGCGGACAGAAATCGTATGTAAGGATACGACTACGATGAATGTCTCCTGCCAGCACGTTGAGGAGGTGCTGGCTAACCGACTGACGTAGAGTGGAATATGAAAATGAATATGAAATTGATTCAAGAATCAATAATAAGCGTATACAGTATCCCGCTATAATTTGCGTGTACTTCTCGGGTTTTGCTTTCATTATTTTGGCGATGAAAACAAGCAGGCCAAAGAACCTACTATACTAACTTTACTATACCTCGTTGAGTTAGTACTGAATCCGTATCCGCTCTAAAAATATGCATCAGTCGTGGTTGCGAGATTCAAAGACAAATTTTGCCGCGCTTGTCGAAGTTCATATTTTCGCTCGTTGCACGGGACGGCGTACGCGCTTGATCGCTGCCAGTACGTAGACGCCCGCCAGTTTCTCACGATTTCGGAGGACTCTCTCAGAGCGGCTGCGACGAGAACTAGCACGAAACTGCCAAATGAAATCATAAATCAAGGGAGACCCTGTTTTGCATTGCACTTCGTGCATCAGCTTCAAGTTCAACGTCACAAGGAAGTGCGAAGGCGAGCTCCTCGCTCAAACTAAGTTAGTAACTGAAGCCGATAAAACCGATCATGCCATTTCATAAAATCGGCGCGCTTCTGGTTCTGCCTTACGACTGAGACTTGCTCCCCCGCCGGGATCTGTTCTTCCCTGGACAAAACTAACAGAATCAGAAAGCATGGAAGCGCACTAGAGGCCCTTGATGCACCAGCGCGTGGCGGATCACGGAAACGAGTGCCGTTTTTCTTTTTCTGGCACCGTAGTGCCGGCGGTGGATCTGGATGATCACAGGAGGATCCTACCGAAGAGCTAGGTGATCAGGCTAGGACTAGGCGACTCAGATCACCATGACCATCAAGAAGTACTGCATCCGCGACGCAATATTTACGAATGTGGACTTCTGCTTGTTGCATACCTACGATACAGACTCAGATCAATTGATCAGTTTTAATTTAGAACCGTACACATTTTACAATTCTGTCGAAACACCATGGCCGACTCCGACTCCCGGTGGCACGAGCAGCTCCTCGTCTGGTGCCGCGAGGATATCTCATCCTCCGGTGCCCTCCCCAGCCACGCCGACTACCTCGCCAAGCTGAAGACCGCGGGTTTCGATGTTACGCACGCCCAGGTCAGCAACCGCATCCGGAACTTCCTGAAGAAGGGAACACTCTTGAAGCAGACTCCAGCGAAGAATCCGGCGAACGAAGGTGGTGGTGTCGGTGCGGATGGTGAAGGAGGTGAAGGTGGAGGAAAGAAGCACAAGCATTTGTCATCCGGGGACACGGTGGTGACCCCCTGGAACCACGCGACGCCTCGGTTTTCCGAAGAATTCGCGGTTTCCTCTGAGGGTAAAGGATGCGACCGGCGAGTCCTGGCCGCGCTGCAGACCGGATACGAGTGCAGCGTGAACCACCTCGCGGGCAGTATGGCCGAGTTTTCCATGAACGTGCCCGACAGCACGTTTTCGATGATGCGGATGGGGGTCGCGCAGAAGCGGTTCTGCAGCGGTGCCAGGTATGCGGTCGAGCGGCTGGAGCGGCGCCCCGCTCTGAAACCCGGTGACATCATCGGGTTCACGAATCTCTCGAAGAAGAGACAGGCGGCGGAATCGGTTTCTTTCAACACCCATTTTTACAGTAACGATCTGCACCGGTTCGTGAACTCGCCGCCCTGTCCGGGGTGGCTCGCCGACCCCACCGGGTCCTCGTCCCAGATGCGTCTCTTTTTCGGCACTACCCACCTCGCGGTCGGCTTCGCGGACCTCAGTTTACTCGCAACCGCGAAGATCGAGGGGAGCTTCGAAAAGGACGGGCCTCTGGTGTTCCACGGCGTGGACCAGTCGGAGTACGCGGTGGCGCGCGCGTTCCTCATCAAGCACATGCTGCTGGACCCGGACATTTCCGCCGGGCAGATCCTGGAGGTGTGGTACTCGGCCACGTGGTCTGACCAGGTGTGGACGGAGGCAGCTAGAGATCGTTTCGCCTCCGCTATTAGGACGGCCTATGAAGAAGTTGAGAACAGTCTGCGGGACAACGCGGGAATTCTTATGCATCTACTAGAGACGTGGCTCGAATCCATCAGAAAAAGCACTGTTGTCTCCGTGGCCCGCGCGAGGAAGGAGTGGTTCGACACCTCCGGCATGAGGAGCGACCCGGACTGCACCACCTTCGAGATCGGCTCCCTTCTGGACGAGCAGGATCGCATCGCAGCGTGCAAGTACTCGGCGACGGGAGACCTGCATGCCAGCCCCGCGGGCCGCCCCCAGTGCGGAAACATCACGTTCTGGGAACAAGTGGCCGAGTCCGTTCGCCGCCCCGGGTCCGATAACGTCAACACCGTGTTCGACGTGCTGCCGGTGGAGCGTGTGGTGGCGGCGAAACAGAAGTACCGCGGCAGCACGGGTGGAGCAGGAACCGCGAGGCCGAACATCGTGGACGCCATCCGGTCCTGTCTCCTCGCCGATGTCGTGAAATTGAAGAACCTCGTGATGACGAAGCAGGTTTGTGTGCATCCCCTCGTTGAAACGGCGCGTGCGACCGACGATTCCGATGATGAGGGCGAGGGCGCGGGCGAGGACAGCAACTTCGTCAAGCTCGCGTGTTGCCTGGCGCCGCGAACCGTCTCCTGGTCGAACATCGTGGACTACATGTACACGCCCGATCTCCACCGGATGGCGGCCGCGATCAGCAAGGGAAGCACCGAGCCGGTGGTGCACTACGCCTACTCCATGAACTACTACCGCGACGTCCACGGCTTCAACCTTTATGACTACGACAGGGCGCGCGACCGGCGGGCCATCCTGGACGAGATCCGGTCGCCGATTAAGAAAATCGGGGAAGTGTCCAAATCCTCCCTCCTGCGCCCGATGCTGGAGAGCGACCTGCGCCACCTCAGCGTGGTGCCGCCGAACACGTCCGTGCACAACGTGGTGGAGTACTGCATGGCGCGCCGGTACGGCCCGAAGTACGTGGACTGGTTTCTGGGGAAGGCCAAGTGTGAGGCCGTGGGGGGTCCGGGTTTTGTGACGAAGACCGGCCATGGGAGCAGCGGGGGCTACGGCGCGCCGGTCTATTTTGCGTGGAAGTACACCAGTGCTGAGAGTTAGAACGGGAGGGGAAGCTGTTTCTCCGAGAAGCAGGGACGACCACCCGGACGGCGAAGATCATCGCAGCATCGCGAACAATCGGCGAAGCACTCGAGAGCGCGGCGGTGGATCTGCTGGGAATGGTGGGGCTGGGTCGGGTGGATGTACAGAAGGAGAAGCCTGGGAGTTCCGTCGGCGCCTCAGACTCTGGAACTTCGTGCGCAATGCCAATAGTGTCGGCGGGAGAATTTTCCCAGCAGTTCCTGTTTATTTTGAACCTCAGCCTTGGTGTGGGTTTTATTACATGCGAATGAACTTGAACTTGAACTTCGACTTTTGCTCTACACGGCGGTTCGTGATGAGGTGCAATCTATCAAGTCGACCTAGAATCACGCTACCTGCAGCATAGTTCTATTTCATCTATAATCGGTATCGGTCGTGCGTCCACCGGTTCCAAACTTTTTTTGACAAGCTGTTTTATCCACGCGAAAAATTATGATTTCACGAACTGTAGACGATTCATTCCGCAGATTCATCATCCACATTCTCCTGATCACCTTCATCCACGCATGTCGCAACTTCAACGCAAAATCTCGACGATGCAAGCACGAAAAAAGAGGTACTAGTTGCCCGGAATGCCTGTCATTCCCTCATCCGCGCAAACAGGGCAACAAAAAGCTTATCCCCTTCCATCTTCAACGCAAATCATCCAGTGACGCGAAAAGATTAATCACTAGGATAAATATCTCACGTTGACGGCACGAAAGAGAAAGCACAGCTATTCGGGTTCTGGCCTTAGTGTTCTCCACGTCACCGATTCTGCGCTGTGCTGTCACGGCTTGGAACCATCGTTGCGCTAGTTCTTTTTCTGCTTTCGTACTGTCGTGTGTACGCAGAGAACTTGCGCCACTCGGTTCTACTTCGGTAGGACAGGGTGATATCGATCTTTGACCGTGCCACGATGGACGTACTCTGACCTGAGGTTCCCCTGTTGGAATTTTCCGCGAAGAGTAGAGTTCGTTGTGGTTTGCCTGAGGCTGGGACGACGGTCGGCGTTCTCCACGTGTCTGCAGGCGAGTCTGCTTTCACGAGGAGACGCTGCTGGCATTGATTGATATTGTGATGGATCCATGTATGAGAAATCGCGTCTTCGCGAGCCCTCCTTGGCCCTCGCCCTCCCTCCGGGGAGGCGTAGGCCTCGTAGAAGGTCTGGTGGTGCGAGTAGCAGCACCGGCCTTCAGCACCCTCTGATGCGAGTCGCAGACGAGGCTGTGCAATCTGGCGAGTCGCGAGTAGCGACAAGCTGGATGAACATCATTACCCAGCCCCCCCCATCATTACCATCATTTCCAACCATTACAAACCATTACACCAATCGGCCGCCATGTGCACAGACACATGAGCCCGCTCCCCGAGAGCGGTGCGGCAGGAGGTATACCTCCTTTTCCCCGCGATCACGCCTCTAGCCGGGCGCCCAGCCTAGTGCGGGCAGTATGGCAGGAATAACATGTGTTCCACCCACGCAAATCGATCGCCGGCCAAAAAGCCCGTCGTCCGAAGCTCATATGCAAAATGCTTGTGGAAGGTTCGCGCACGCCCGCAATGATTTCAAATCCGATTGGAGGCGTCGCGGTGACGTAAGGTCATGAGAAACAATCACTAAAACAGAAGTGCACTCAGCGCATAGATCGCGAGAACTGTGGCTTGCCATGTCATGAGAACTACACGCCGAAAAAGCATCGAGAAATGGAAGAGATGATTGCCACCCCTTCAGAAACACGAGCAGGACCACAGCATTGTCGAGGAGACATGCTGCTTATATTCTTTGCGATAGCAGGAGTCGCTCTGTTCCTGATCCTTATCTGCGACATAGAAACGCTGAAAGACTTTCTGGCTGCGTTCGCGTTCTTTTCATTTCTGGCAGTTGGTCTCGCGCTACTTCTAATAGCCCTGGGGCTGACACTAACGTTCTGGCTCGACGCAGTGCAAATCACGACCGCTCTAATGCTTCATCGAGGAAGGCGTTGGCGAGATCCTCCGGCCATCTTTCTCTAGTACTAAAAGTACTACACAACAAAACCAGCCTCCTTTCAGCTCCTACATCTAAGACATTCACGTCTCAGCCCACTACGCTAAGCTCCTAAAGCTCGATCAGCTCGCCAGTTGAGTTGCCACATGCCGTCGTTCTTTTACAATCACGACTTCACCAAGGTGCACACTACGTACGTAGACGACATTATCGAAATGCCTGCCGACGAACTGTCCGCCCCGTTGCCTATGGGCACAGCGAACTCGCCCAACGAGTTCGCCAAAATCAGAGAGGCGGTTGACAAAATCGCCCTCGACATTGGACGCGCTGCGGTCATGGACGACAAGAGACTCACCCAGTACATTATCGCGAAAGCGAAGCAGTCGTCTGCTTCGCTAAACTCCTCGCGCCCCACTGAATCCAAAGAGTTCATGAAGCACGTGATGCGCGCTGTGATTCAGCGCATCTTCCCGGAGTTCGCCCCCGAGAACGGGTTAGGCGTCGACGAAAATCTGATTCGCGAAGTGATCCACAAGTTTCCGGCCTTCAACAGCGAGATGTGCGAAAACTGGAAACTCGAGTGCGAGGCGAAAGGATGGCATTTACGGCCCTCGCGATGAAAGTCAAATCCAATATCTTCACTTACCTATTCCCCCATCAACAACATAACCCTACGCCACAGCATCGTCATGGCCAGCAACGGTGGGAAAGCAGCCTGCAGCAAGGCGATCAAGAAAGGGCACCTCCTTTAAAAAAGATACCACAAAATCAAACTCGGTTTTATTTCTCTTTCATATTGCGATTCTTACCTCTCACGAATCGTCAGCATCGACGAGGAGAAGCTGAAGTACGACTTGTTCAAGCCCGGCGGAGTGCGCGATCAATTCGTGCAAAGCAACAAGGCAGACGGCCCCAAATGGTCCATGAGTTTGGCTTGCGGCGTCGAATCGGACTCCGAGCTGGAGGGGACGACCTTGGACTTCAAAATGGACAAGGTGCTGCAAAAGCTAAACAAAGTCCGCTCCGCGGTGGAGAAGCAGGGCTCCATGTTCAACAAGAAACTCATCGAGGTGCTGGAGTATCTCGAGAAGAACATGAACCCCGAGGAAGAGGAGGAGTACTCCCCGGTCAACGCCCCTTCGGGCCCCAGCGCTTCGCATCGCGACGAAGCTACCAGCTCTTGCGGACAGCAGCTCCCGTGGCAGCGCCGCGAGCAGCAGTTCTGGGGGGGAGCTGGGCCTGCGCCGCAGCAGCAGGACAATACCAAGCGGGAAGTCGGTGGCTACTGCGACGCCGAGTACAACCGGGCGGAAGACGACCCGCCGTCGTCCCCGTGCCGCTACAGGATGTAAACGAAATATTCGATAGGGAGGAGGACGAACCGGTGCTCGACACTAAGAATAGTGAGACGACACTAACAGCCCCGCGCTGATGCGAGACAGAACTCAATGGCCCCCGCGCTACCGCAGCCGAGACGAAATGAAAGGTGGAGACAGTGTGCCCCTTCAATTAAAAACGCCGATGAACAGAAGTCGCATTGGGACTGTTATTCGAGCCGTCAGCTGTGTGTGCAACCTCTCTTTTCCCAATGCTGGCATCGTCGCGTCTCGTTGAAGTGCCTACAACAAAGTCCTCCAACCATCAATCCTCATAAACGCATCATATCCAAACAACAGAAGTAGACGGCTATGCTACTTCCACGAAGCGAGACGCTGTGAACTGTGTTTATAACTCGGACACTTCTCTTGATCTTGTATAAGATGTAAACCCACTGGACCTTTGGAATAAAGTCGATTCCGCCGCCTAATCATTATTCTTTCTTCAAAACAATTTGTGTTGACTTTGTCCCAGCTTCACCTACAAACGAATAGTCATGGGGGAAGAGGATCTCCACCTCGGAGAGGAGCTTGACTCCGATGTCGAGCTCGACGAAGCCTTTGACGATGAGTTTGTGCCTGGCGACCAACAGGACCTACAACAAGAGGACGAGCAGCAGCAGCAAAGTGGCCTCGTCATCGGAGGGCACGAGCTCCACTTCTCCGACGACGAGGATGATGACGTCGACCCGGCCAACATGCGGTGGATCGATGAGGAGGAGCGCGCTCCGAGCCCCGAGGAGCTGTGGCAGAAAATTTCCAGCCACGTCGGGGTCAGCGGCGACGAACAGCAACAGCCAACGAACACCGCCCCGGCCGGTACCCTGCAAACAGGAGCCGGCCAACAGCAGGCAGCGTCAGGCTCATCATCGAAGGCACATCAGCCAGCGATCGGTGCTGCGACGAGTTCTTCGTCTCGCGCGCCGGGAGGAAACCAGGCAAGCTCATCGCCAGCGGCGATGGCAGGGCAGCAGCCTACGCGTGTAAACACGTACACGCACCTCATCAATACGACGGAAAAGAAAACACTCATGCTCCCGAAAGAATGCGTGCTGATCGTGGACGAGACTGACGTCGACTGGTTCACGAAGCTCCTTGACACGTCGAGGATGCGCCTGCCGGAGGTGGAAAAAGAGCTGCGAGAAGCAGACTCACAATTCTACCTTCACACCATCGAGTTGGAGCGGCCCCTCTACGAGGTGTGCAGTCAGTCCTTCCACAACATGCACAAAAACAACATCAGAGCGGAGCCGACCTCGACAGCGGACAGATGGTGGGCGCAACGTTCGGCGTGCTACCTTGGCTCGGTGCTGCAAACCTCCATGCGCTACGCCACACACGACGGCGAATCGGTCTGCTCGTCCGAGGACCCACAGCTATATGACTTCATCAGAACCCTCGACCCAGTCTCGCTGCAGTACGCAGGCGTCTTCCGCGACACTCTCTACCTCTTCCACAATTCGAATAAGGAGAAGAAGAAGCTGCCGAGGTTTGTGAGTTGCATGCTGTCGACAGTGCGCGTCATCGCCAGCCTTCAGCTGCTGCAGCTGAGTTTCTTCTGCCTGCGGCTGCACACCATCTTGCAGGCACCGAGCCTAACAATAAATGATAGAAAAGCAGTCCTCCAGTGCGCGAGACTCGACCCTGTCTCATCCCTGCTGAGCAGAGCCTTCAAGATTGTGGTGCCACGCGGGGGCGAGCTGTCGCGCGAAGCCCTCTTCAAGAAAGCAGCGCACAAATACTGGCCATTCCAATCGAGGGACGACCAGCTGCGGAACTACTGCCTCGCGGTCTCCATGAAGATGAAAAAATTCAACCCATATGGGGCGAAGCCTACAGCGGCAGGGTCCCTGACAGACGTGGTGACGGAAAGTACAAGTGGAGCCACCTCATCGGCAGTCGACCACAAGGCGACGAGCAACAAGGCAGCATCGCCGACAACAAAGGACGGCAATGCCCCATCGTCAGTGCCGAAGATTAGCTCTCTGGCCGCAGCAGGACGGCAGCCGCCACCAGGGGCGCCCGCACCACTCACATCAACGCAGCAGAAAAAACTGGACAAGGCCAAAGCCGCTTCAGAGCGCAAAGCGGCAGCAGCCGCGAAGAAAGCAGCATCAGCCGCCGCCAAAGCGACAGCAGCCGCACAAAAAAAGGCAGCATCAGCAGAGCTGAAGTCAGCAAAAGCAAAACAGTCACAGCGGCAGTCGACAGCGAATATGCGTCAGTCGGCCATGGCGGCGTTATCCGCCAGCGGAAAGGGCGGAGAGCTGGGAAAACAAGGCACCGGCACCATCCAAGCAGGAAAACAGCACACCCTCCACAACATCCTCTCCGGAAGCTCAGTCCAGCCCCCGCCGGCGCAGAAGGGAAAGGGCATGCAGACCATCACGAAAAGCATAGGCAAAGGTGATCCGGTGGTGGCGCCGAAGGCAGGATCAGGGACCGCAGCCAACATTAGCGAAGAAAAAGGACAGGATCTCTCCCCGCTGAGCGAGTTCAACGAAGCTTCGCTCAACCAGCTCTCGTCATCATCAGTGGCGAAAGCGGCGTCGTCAGGAGCGACAGGAGGCTTGGAGGCTGTTGCCGATGAGGGAGGAGCAGCAGCAGTGGCTGCAAAAGCAGCAGCAGCGACGTTGTCGGGAGCGGCGGAGCGCCCGGCGGCTGTCGCCGAAGACGGAGGAGCAGAGGTTGCAGCTGCAAAAGCAGCAGCAACGGCGACTCAAGTCATCAATATTCTCAACGGGAGCCAGCAACAACAGCAGGACGTCCAGATGCTGTCGCCGCGCAACGACAACTTTGGGCCGCAGCTACCGGAAGCGGGGATGCAGGAGGCCCAACCCCCGGCGCAACAACTCGGTCAAATCCCGAGCGTCCCCACCACGGGCACCGGAACGCATAACGACCCGATAGTACTGTCGCAGGACCAGTCACAAGGACTATTCGCCCATCCTCATGGAAACGCAGAAGGATATGTGACCCTAGAAGGGGGGGAAGATGGCCCGGCCGATGGCATATTCCCCAAAGCGAGCGAGGTGTTCTCGTGCGCTCAACCCAGCAACACGTCGGTCGTGGAGGCCGAAGCGCAACCGCCCGGACAACAGCAACAAAACGCCAGCGCAGGGGAAGAGGGGATCCTCGACGACGCCCAGCTCGACGCTCTGCCTGTCGGCCCGCCTAGTCCCAACGGCCAGCAGCAGCCGGAAGTCGTGTCGTTGCTCACGCAAGACGAGGCCGGGCCAGACGCACATGCAGAAGTGCCTGTCAACACAAACTTGGACCAAAGCAATTTACCCGCCCCAGATCAAGGAAGCGGGGAGGCCCAACAGGCCACAGCCGCCGGAACGAGCCCGCAGCAAGAAAACAGCAATGTAGGGCAACACTCTAGTGCAACAAACACTGCAGCAGCGGCAGGAGCTGGAGCCCAAGGCCCAGTAGTGGAACCCACGCCACAACAGCAGAGCGCCGGTGCAGGAGGAACGACACCAGGGCCGATCAACGGATCGACGCCGGGAATAGCTGCAAACCTCTTCGCCTCAGCACCGGGATCGACCTCCAACGAAACCTCAATACTTGCAGCAGCGTATGCGAATGCAGCATCGAGCGCTGCAACGACCTGGGCCCAGCTCCAACAGCAACCAAACTTGCCAGGGGTATACTTCCCGGGATCGTCCGCGACGGCTGCGCCGCCGACCGCTCCGGCTGTGTCGTCGTCCGCGAACTCCAACTCAACCAACAACACCACGCCCGCCACGGGCCAACAAGGCCCGACGCTACAGCAGCCCGACCCTGCGATCATCACGCAGCAGAAAGAGCTACGGCGCCTCACAAAAGCTCTCGAAGAGCAAAGGAAGCGCACCGAGGCGGAGCGCGCACGCAACACGCAGATCCAGAAAGAAATGGAAGAGAAGCGAGCTGCAGACCAGGCAGCACACGCGGCGAAAATGAAACAGATTGAGGCGCAAATGCAATCGAATACAACGTCCCTCCAGCAGATGATGGAGCAACAACGAAAAGCCTCGGAGGACCAGATGGAAGCTGCGCGCCGCGCAGCAGACCAGCAGATGGAAGCTGCTCGCAAACTCGCGGATCAGCAGCTAACGCAACAACGCACAGAGGCCGAAATCTACGCCCAAGCCCAACGCAAGGAGGTTGAAGCCCAGGCCCTCGCAGCGCGACAAACCGCAGAGCGGCAGGCGAAGGAGGCTCTTGATAAACAGTCGCAGCTGCAAGCCGCGCACCAGAAGATGCAGGACGAGCGGGACGAGGTATTCAAGCAGAAAATCAAGAAGGACCAGGACAAGATGGCTCAGCAGCGCCAGGAGTTGCAGCAGCGCCACCAGGACGAGCTGCAGCGTCGCGAACAGGAAACTCAAAAAGCCAAAGAGGCGCTGGTGACGCGCCAGCAAGCCGACGCAGTCCGAGCGCAGTTAGGCGGGCACAACCCAGGCCTAGCAGCGACCAATCCGCTTCAACCCCTCTTAGGAATGGCGCCTGGCGGCGGCATGGACGGCATGTTCGCGTCGGGACCGGACGGGCTGGATGTAGTGGAGGCAGAGCACCATCCGCGCTCAATGCAACAGTCCCTCGACGAAATCGTCGCGGAGGGCAAAGCGAAGCTCGATGCTCTGCGCGAGACTCTCGATATGCAGACTCAAGAGAAGGACCTGTTTCAGAAGTACAGGACCCAGCAGGAGGAACTACGCAAAGTGCAACAACAGGTAGCAGAAGGACAGCCAGACGGTGGGAAGCACCTAGTAGAAAACGCGTTCGCGGCCGCCGCACTGTACTCGAGCCGCAAACTCGGCGAAGAGGAGGCGGCGCCCGACCCGATGTTCAACATTAAGACCGTGCGGCGCCCCGACGGGATAAAGAAAGAAGACCGCAAAGTGAACTGCGACAACGCCGCTCAATACATGGAGCTCCCTCGGTCTGGCGCGCACTGCGGAGGCTTCAAGCCTAATACCGAATCGATCCCAGCAGCGGTCATGCGACACGTGACGACAGTTGGGGTCAACCCCAACTCGGACAAACGCTGGATCAGCCCGCAGGTGTCGAGGCAGGTGATACACGAGATCACCACGTATGTGCAAGCGATGGCAGAAGAAAAAGTGACAACAGGAACTTGCACCCCCCGGGAGTTCTTCAGCGACCAGTTCTGGGGGATCCACTTGAGGTCGACCATCGACGCCTGCCTGCTGCAATTCGACAAAGACGCCGGCGACCCCAATAGCACCTGCTTTGTGGACTTTCGGGAGGACTTGATGATACTCGTTGCCAATGACAAGACGAGCAAAGTCTCCTTTTCGGCAGCTATTGAGGTAGCCGCCGAGAAAGGGAAGGCGCCGGCACTCGACATGAGCCAAATGTCCGTGCCGCTGGGTTTCACCAGCAAAGACCGACTGTCCCGCACCTGGGAAAAGATCGTGTACGTGGCCGTATCGAACGACTCCGGGTTGCGCCGCGTCCTGCAGGTACTGATCTAAAAATCTCATGTAATGTAGAACCGCGAATTTATCGATAGCAGTAGCGCACTTCTATCTTTCTTTCTCTCCTCATCCTTGCCAGATCAATGTCGTTCACGCCACCTGAAGGCACCCAAAGTCGCTACTTTCACCTCCACCCAATTCACCTCTCGAAAAACTATAACCAGCGCAAGGACCGCAAGGAACTGTCCTGCCTCCGCTCTGTGTTGGCGAAGCTCCGCGACGACGTCGAGGTGGTGATTGGAACGGAGGATCCGGACCCAGCCAGAATCGTCAAGGACAACGCAGAGAAGTTGTGGAAAGAGTTCAATATGCGATCATGCGTGCTAGGTCTTACCTACACGTGCGGTCGCATAGCGCGAATGTCCGAACTCCAGACGAAGAACTTTTATGATTCTTTGGATTTGAAGCTGAAAGAAGGGGAATCAGCGCTCGTGAAAGAGATGCTGAAAAAGAGCCGCACCCTGTGGCTGCTCACCCTCGCGCTGGAATACATGCGCGAAAACCCGCACGGAGTCAACGCGCCCCCGACGACAACAGTAGATCTAGTGCGGAAATGGACAACGTGGCTCCTCGCAATCCCGATCGCACCAAAAGAACAAGAGACCTACGTGATGCAGGAACGCGCTAAGTCCGCGAAGGAAAAAGCCGCAGCAGACAAGCTCCGACAGGAGCAAAAACAGTTCCTCGCGAAGAAGGGAAAGGGAGAGAACATGCAGCCGCTGAACAAGAACAAAAACCAACAGTACCCAGGGAAAGGCAACTACCAGCACCAGCCGAATGCGGGAGCACCGAGTGCCAGCAACAAACGCCCAGGAGCGAACGACAACAGCGGCGGGCCTCCACCCAAGCAGCTGAGGACTGGCGATGCAACCTCGGACCGAGCGGAGAAACAGAAGGCGTTCGTCGAGGCAATGCGCATTCAGTTTTGTAAAAAGTTCGATGTAGAGTTTGACGTCATGAAGGAGCAAACAAAACGCAATTGTTGTATTTAACACTTATGCAAGCTCGGAGGAATCCACAACAACAAGAACGTATGCGTAGAATGCAGCGCCGATCCCTGCCCGAAGGACCCGAACCATACCAACACCGAGGAGCGGTTTAAAAACAGCAAGAAACTGCGTAAGAACAAGTGAGAGGCGCCATGCCCTCCATGGCAGCCAGCAGTGTAGAAGCACTCCTTCTTAGTGAAGTGCTATTCCTTTACTTTGCCTACCTATAGCCGCTGCAGCGTCACACTTCCAGCTTTCTTCCCGAGTAGTATCATTCGACTCCTTTATCCTCTCTCACCACAACTAGCTCTCTTGAACAAGCCCTATACTACCCGTAGTGCTGAAGCTCCGCCTTCAAACATTTTTGTAGCTAGTACCAACAAAAACGAGCATCAGCTGAAATCAAATACAGAGCCCTGAGACACTTCAAACGCACCCAATTTGTCAGCGAAACTCAACGAAAAGAAAACATGAAAAACAAATAAAAATGAAAAAACCAAATAAGCACTTTAGTGTGGCCCCTTTCGGAACCACGCCCTCACTCAGCACAGAAGCGAGAAGTGCATACAAAGCTCGACGTGAGCCGATGTGCGTTGTTCATGTTTCGGTGACTCCGGATCGAGCCATGAACTGAGCGGACGCCTCGATCGTACTAGAATAGCTTCGCCTCAAAACCACAACAGCCGCCCGCCCACACTCACAATCACCTGTTCCGTAGCCCCGTCGAAGCCGCAGTTTCGCCTGGACAAAAACATATTTCAATTTGCAGTTGTTGTTACGACAGCAAGCATCTTCAACTCAGAGTTATCAGCTTTGTCAACAGCCAGCAGGATGCAACGAAGATGACGCGCTTCCTCCTCGTCTCGGCCATCTTGGCCTTTACAATCTTGCTCCTACGAGGCACGCGGCAGAAGATGCCAGTCCTGTCGAAAATGAGGCGGGGAGCACTCGACCGCCTGCGAGGAGTCAACAGACGACGTGCCATCGAGGAAGAGGAAGCGCGCCTCGAAGCCATCCTCAAGCGGATTGAGGAGCGGCGGCAACGCATGGAGGACATGATGGAGGACCTTGAGCACATCGAGCTTCAAAATCTAAACGTGTTTAACGTCTCCAAGTACTACATCAATTACGACCGCGAGTACGAGACGAAGCGAATGTCGTCAATGCTGTTTTCCGAGCTGGCCGAAGAGTCGGGCTATCTCAGCGGAGAGCAGCGACGACAACTCTTCGGCCCCGAGGGATTCGTGAACACGGGGTTCCCGGTCGAGGGACCCCTACCGGTCTACGGGTCGTGGCCCACTGCGCGGCCGCTATCAGCGACCGAGAAGACGCGCCTCCACACCGCAACAGTCTACCTCCAGCAGCGGCTGTACGAAGTGAACGCCGCCGGGAAATTTCACGACAAGCCGTACGCTTTCGAGACCGAGCAGACGCTGGCACGCTGCTATGCACACGTGCGCACGCTGATGGACGGCCCGCTCGCCACGGAACTGGCGCAGAAGGATGTGCCCCAGGGAACATGGATATTCCCCTACTTCGGTCTGGGGCAAAAATGGGACGAATCTTCCGCCGCATGGCGGAAGGTTCGTCCCATCGCGAACGAAAAGAAGCGCAACAACCTCTGCAGCCCGCTGGCGGAACACCTCGTCCTACCAGGGACGGATACCCTGGTGGACATGTCCTTCTACTGCCTCAACCCCACCTACCTCGACTCGGTGAACGAAACACGCGCCGACGTCATCGCGAGCCTGGAGAAAGGACGGAAGAAAGCGCAGCTAGCAAAGGGAGCAGCGCTACAGTGGATGAATCTCGAGTCGATGCCAAAGCCAGCAGCAAAGTTTGAGGGGCATGCATTTACCCCGACGCACGGGAAACTAGATATGTTTCAAGCGTATCTACAGCTCGCAGTTAAGGATCCTTCGCGCAATTTATTCCAGGTGTACGACCCGGACAGTGAAGCATTCCGATGTGGAATGTTGAACTGTCTGAGCTTTGGAAACGTCCATAGTGTGTTTGGATTTTGTGCAGGGATATCCGAGTTAGTTAACTCGGTTGTGAACGAAATCCTACAGATTCCGCGTGCAGTGTATATAGCTGATTTAATCTACTTCTCGGTGCCAGGCCTCACGTCAATATATATGAAAGCAATCAGAAGATTGCTAGCCGCGATGGGCATCGCGGTAGCACCAGAAAAGTGCTTCGAGGCAGAGTATGATGAACTGATCGACCTCCTCGGCATTAACTTCATGCCGACCGTAGCCAAAATCTTAGTATCCCTGCCCGAGAAGAAAGTCCTCGCCATCCAGGACCTGATAGATAGAATCATGATACGCATCAAACGCATACCAGCAGCAGCACAGCCGCTGCCGCAAGAGTTCTATAGCGAGCTTTTCCACCTGCTGGAAGAAGTGAGCGGGATGTTCATACATGCAATATTCTGGAAGTCGCATAAACGAGGGCTCCCTTTGACCAGACATATCTACAGAGCCACGCAGTCGTTTCGGGAATTCCGTAGCCGCATTTCGTCGACAGAAAACAGAAAAATTCTTTCGACCATGTTAGGCAAGATGAGACGCGAGGTCGAGAAAAGGCACCCTATGGCCCTGAGTAGTGCGGGAGCGTCGAGACCGCGCGTACACGTTTGCACAGACGCAGCACTCTCGGAGTCAAAAGAGGTTTCCCTCGGTGGAGTACTACTGAGTCACGACAATGAAAACAAAGCATTTTCAATAACACTCACACAAAAACAACCCCCCCTCAGCCTCCGCAGAGCGAGCATCCTAGTTTACGAATTAGTTGCAGTCCGCCTCGCGCAGATACTATACGAGAATGAAACGAGGACAAACCATGTCCTGTTCCACGGGGACAACGCTGCAGCAACGTTTGGTATAGTAAAAGGACAATTACGATGCCCAACCTCTACTGCAGTGATATGCTCTATCTGCGAGCAGACCACAAAAGTCGACACATCGTCGTACTTTGCATACATAAATACAAAGGCAAACCCGGCAGACGCCTGCACGAGGAAGGAACTCCTCGCCAACTTCGTCAAAACATACTCGCCCTCCTTCCCGTTTAGTGAAGCACAGATAAAATCAGCGCTGCAGAAAATCGCAAGCGAAGTATCTTCGAGCCTAAGCTTTTACCAGCTCTAACCTCATTCCATTTCTCTTAGGTCTTCAAGAAATACGGTTGGACACTGCCAGAGAAGCTGAAACCGAATCCGCTTGCAACGAAACGCGGGAAGATCACGAATCATTACAACGGTCCGAAAAGGAAGCTCGACTACTACGAGCAGCTCGACGAAGCAGGAAAGAACCAAAAGCGCCCCAGAGCGCCAAACATCGTGCCGAAGTTTTACTCCGCGCAGTGGCCCATGTCAGACAGACGGACGCTGTTTCTGTTTCCAGAAGAAGGCCCCACCCTCATGGCGGAAGGGGGCCTGGGAACGCGTAACTCACGCTGGAGAGTGTGGCTCTACTACGCGTTCCACCATAAACCAGCCGCATACTGGAGGCCCCAAGATGTCGATACTCCAGCTAAGTGCCAGAGCCTCAGAGATCACCACCCCAACATTTTATGGGCTGGACTTCAGCTCTTCGGAGTCTTTCTCTTCGATCGGGATATAGTCTGTCCCGAAGCATACGTATCCACAGTATCACAGAGACTCCGCAGTCTCAACTGCCTGGAGCGAGGGAACGCGCAGGCAACTTTCTATTTCACCATAAAACGTCACCTACTTGATCATAGCATAGCCATGTCTTCGCGTTGATGGACGAACATCAACGCAAACCAACAGGCGGGTCAACTGCAGACCCTCACATACGATAACCTCAACCGGTACTCGCAGCTATTTGAGCCTGTGCGGGCGATGCCGCCCGATCTGAACCTGCTGCCAAACCTAACGCCAGACGAAAGAAGCATCTTCAAAGTGTGGAGCTGTACAGGGCTGCGAAAAATCTCATTCGCATCGATTCGGAGGGACTGCGTGCAGATCAGCGACGACAAGCGCTTCATCAAAGCGATGATCCCCTGCATCAAGTCACTTCCAGTACCAGGAGAGCACTTCTTCGTCTACATCCCGAGGTCAATCTACGCCCCCCACGTGTTTCCCGTGGGCCCGCTCATCCTCGACACGATCGCTCACAAGCTCCGCACGACGTCACACGGAGTACGCAGAGCGCTGGCGCTCTACCTGCGCAGGCGCTGCGCCGAGGTGGGCATCTTCCCAGACGAATACGGCCTCCACTCGAAGGAGTGCCTCACGTTCCGCCAGAAAGTAAATCATCTCTTCGGCTGGACAATACACTCCACGATGTGGGAGGACGTGTATTCCAAAGATATCGCCCTCCACAGAAACGCCAAATTCGCGATCCACGAAGATATAGATCATTACTTCACAGGCGAGCACTTGCGCATGGTGCTGCGCCCGATCCAGAGACTGCGAATCCCCTAAGTCATCACTTCAATTGATTCATCTTTTTCGGTTGTAGTGAAAAACCCGTCGTCCCAGCCTCAGGTTAAAGTAAAACGAATCATCATGCCAACAAATACCAGAAATATCGCAACGGAAACAGACACTCACCAGAACAACTGCAGATCCCGCGCCGCAGCATGTCAATAATACCGAAGTAACAAGATCGACGTTCGCGGAGCACTGACGCAAGGATTAGTGCGGCCTCAGCCACTTGTTCCCATAGCTGTACCTCAGACCTGGCGCAGCCGCCTCCATCTGAAGATCCCTCGGTCCCCGCACCTCATCGGTCCGAGATCCAGACAAACTGGCACACCCACAAACGACGTCACTAGCCATGTATAGCTAGATGAACATACTGGGTATCTGTGTGGTACAGTTTGCTTCCACTTCTTGCAACGTCGCATCGTTGTCCGCTGCCGTCGCCGCACGCGCTGCCAGCTCCGCTGCCGACGCCTCACCATCCGGCCGCGTCCAGTCCGGAACATCACGACACCGCGTCTGCAGCCGCGCTGCGCCCTCGCCGCGTGCCGCCGGTTTGTTGGGACTCTACCAGTAGTTTCCACCCCAAACCCACAGCGCTACTCGCATACCTAACAATGCTCATAGCGAGCGACGTCTTTCGTGTCCGACGATCTTAGATATTTACTAGGATAAATATCTCACGTTGACGGCACGAAAGAGAAAGCACAGCTATTCGGGTTCTGGCCTTAGTGTTCTCCACGTCACCGATTCTGCGCTGTGCTGTCACGGCTTGGAACCATCGTTGCGCTAGTTCTTTTTCTCCCTCCCACCACACCCTTACACCGACGCCTCATGTCACCCTGGGAGGTCCCACTTCGACGGTGCTAGCAACGATTCGACCTGAAGTGGGGGTATCTGTGTGGTACAGTTTGCTTCCACTTCTTGCAACGTCGCATCGTTGTCCGCTGCCGTCGCCGCACGCGCTGCCAGCTCCGCTGCCGACGCCTCACCATCCGGCCGCGTCCAGTCCGGAACATCACGACACCGCGTCTGCAGCCGCGCTGCGCCCTCGCCGCGTGCCGCCGGTTTGTTGGGACTCTACCAGTAGTTTCCACCCCAAACCCACAGCGCTACTCGCATACCTAACAATGCTCATAGCGAGCGACGTCTTTCGTGTCCGACAATCTTAGATATTTATCAGATGTAAAACCATGTCCGTCTACCTCCCTGCCCCCCGCAGCAGTATCAACCTTTACTCGAGGTGTATGAGTGCAGTGTTCTAGTTCTTCTTGACGCTGCGCTAGTGCGTGATGAGATGTCTCGGGAGGCTTCTGATCTCACCATCTCACTATTCAACCACGCCGACGCTATGCAGCTGCAGCAGTAAGTACTTGTTAGACACGCAGATGAGAGAGAGGTGGGTCAACGCCCACATTACGCCCTTCCGGAGTTTTCATATGAAGGTATGTTGCGCAATGCGCCTGGTGCTGTCGCGTGCTGTTGCTTCTGGTACAGGTACATCAACATGCGCGTTTTTTTGTGCGTCAGCGACGTCTCCAGTTCATAGATAAAAAAAAATGTTCGCTGGTGTCCCCGTCCCGTGCGGCCCCGCGCTGGGGAACTCTTCTTCGTCCTCCCCCCGGCCGGTCGCCATGCGGGGGCCGCTGCAGACCGATCCCGCTTGCAGTGTCACCAAGGACCTGATCGGCAACCTGTACACGCTCGCGCGCGAGTCTGCGACACCCCAAAATGAGATGAACCAGCAGACTTTCCAGCACCTGTACCAGCAAAACCGAAGCTTGCAGCAGATGATCGAAGCCAAGGCCATAGAGTGGCAGAAGGCGCTGGATCAATCCTCACTAGATTGGAGCAGACAATTGCTGGACGCGACGAAGCAGTGGGAAGAGAGGGTGAACAGGGTGCAGGACAATTTCGCGGAGCAGATTACGAGATTGGAAGGCGTGATCGCGAAAAAGGAACAGGCGGTATTTGCTTCTACCGACAGGTAGTACATACAGGTATACTGGTGTCGCTTGAAAATAAGACTTGAACCAGAAAGAAGTGGTGGTTCTCGTGTAGTGGATGTAATTGACTGGAAGAGTCACGTATACCAGTACCACTTTCTCATTCTCTCTCAACAAGACTAGAATGTGAACAGATCAGGACGAGCAGTCGCACTTCAAGCTTAGTCCGACGAATTAGAAGCACACGCAAAGAGGCATGCTCGCGCATCATGCCAATCGAGCCAATCGGTCCTCCATCGGACAGGCGCAAGAGGAGACGTCGGAGATTCGGGCGCATTTTGCGAAGGAAATCGGGACGCTGCGAAATCTGCAGGAGCGCACCGACAGGACCATTCACGAACAGAGCCTGCGCATAGCGGTCACGGAGCAAGAACTTGAGGAAGCGGTATAGTCAGCTCTTTTTTTTCGGATAATCCATGTTGATGACCACTTCTACCACCACGCACCAGCACCGCGAAAAGCAAAGAACTCCACTACCTAGTAATGATTAAGCGCAACCGCTACCGCAAGTGCTACTACTACCGCTACTAGTACTAGCGCAACTGCCACCTCCGAAAAAAACGAGTCTAAAAAAAAACTATACTACCCCTGCCCATGATCTCCTTGATGAAGGCCCGCACCAAGGCTTTGGAGGAGAGCGTCCAGACGCTGAGTCGTGACCTCCACGAGCTGGCTCAGAAGCGTGCGGCGGACGAGCGCGCTGCCTCCGACTCCATGAACCGGGTGCTGACGAGCGTCCAGTCGGTGCACGACACTTTCCGCCACGACTTGCACGTCGTGCGGGACGAGGCCGCGACCAGGCAGAAGTCCACCGAGGAACTCTCCGCCTCCAACCAGAAGAAGACCGACTACACGCTCACCGTCCTCAGCAAAGACCTCCGCGCCGCACAGGAACTCGCGCAGAAGGACGTCGAGAAAGCGCGCGACGAACTGGCCGCAAAATTGCACTCGCAGCACATGGCGCTGGACAAGCAGGTAGTTGCAGTCGTGAAGGACTTCGATCTGCGGATTTCGCGAGTGCTGGAAGAGGTGCAGGGGTGCGAAATTCGCACCAAAGAAGGCTTCTCGAACGCGTCGACGGACGTTGCGCAGCTGCGGTCCAACGTTTTGAGCAAGTTTTCAGCGGAGGAGTCCATCCGAGAAGAGCTTCTGCGGCAAATTCGCGAAGCCGTGGACTTCACAAACAAAAGTTTGAACGCAAAGTTGGAGGATCTGGGGGGAAAGGTGGACCAGGAGCAAAGAGCACGCAACGCGGAGTGCTCCTCGCTGGGGATGGGGATTGGCGATTTGCAGACGAAACTGGACGAGACAGTGCACGAGTTGGGGTCGTTCCGACACCAGTGCGGAATCGATTACGTGACGGAGAAAAGAATGCTGGACTCGTGCGGTGAACTCACACAGAAAATACTGCTGGAGGTAAGTGAAAGTGTACTTCTTGTATCCACTTAAGATTGATGTCATGGAGCAGCTTTGCTTCTGGGTCGTTTTCGTTTATTGACAGTGAGGTAGGTCGTCGAAGCGTTCGATAAAAATCATTGTGACTGAAGAAATAAGTACCTGCATTGCCAGAAGCATGAAATGAATGTGACTGATCATGATCTTCCCCAGTCGAGCCGGCGCGTGCAAGAGGGCGAGCAGATTTCAGCGATGGTCTACGAGCTCAAATCCAACGTGTCCGAGATGGAGAACCACAGTGCTGGGCGTGCAAACGACCTCGAGAAGTTCGTCGTCGGCCAAAAGCAGGAGTTCGTCGGGAAGTGCGAGGACCTATGGAAGGAGATCAATTTGGGCCGAGTCTCACAGCAAAAACTTGAGAACCTCCTGACCCAGCAAAACTCGGAAAGGGTGAAGGACAGCGAAAAAAAGCGAGGCGATATCGCAGAAGTGCGAGAACACTGCGACAAAAGCGCACAGGTACTTACTCTTCACTGTAGTTTGGCGGATCGAAGTGAACAAGTGCTTGCTGTTTGACGCTACGACGAAACCGAAGGTCGTAATAGATTAGCTGAGAGACAGAGGAGGTGGAGGAGCTACGGATAACTTTCTCACTTTGACTCTTTCTGTTTCTCCTTCATTCTCAGCAACTGTCGAGTGAGATCGAGAAGCGGTTGCAGCACCAGAGCGAGTTTCTTTCCGCCGAGCAGCAGCGGGGCGAGGACGCGGTCACGGAGAAGCAAAAGAGGCTTGCGGAGGACGTCCGACGGCTTCAATCCGGGCTGTCGTCCGAAGCAAACGTGCGCATGCTGGACGTCGAGAATGTCTTCGCCCGCATGCAAATGCTGAAGGAAGAAATCCTCGCCCAGCTGGACAGCGAAAAGCGGCAGAGAATGTTGAACGAGGAGAAACTGAACACAGACCAGTCGCAGGTGAGGAGACTGCTGCAGACCACAGGATCGCCGACCGCAAGCAGGCTCCTCGAAAAGGGTAGAAGTGGTCGTTTAAAAACATTTTTGAAGCTTAGCTATAGTAAAAAGGCGAATTCTCCTCGTTCTCCTACTCCTTGGGGAGCACGTAGTTCAGGAAATGGGCTGTCCAAACCAACGTCACAAACACTGCAGGTAGCGCGATGATGTCGCCGATCCGGAATGTCACCGATGGAAGCTTTTTGTTTGCCGAAGCGAATTCTAGCTGGTTGACGGGCTCGCCCCACCAGACGAGACTAGGCTAACGCGCCGAACGTCTCTTGAGATCGCCTTTGGAAACGAGGGCGGGTCGTCCATCAATTGCCATGTTGTACCTTATGCTTATTTGCGGTTCTTTTGCGTCCTTGATAGATTCGAATTCGAAAACCACTATAACACTATTGGAGTCCACGTCCAGGAGCAACAGGACGTAGAAGTGAGACGGAGAGTACTTACTTATAGTTTACTACTAAGATGATGTTTTCCATGTTGTACACCAAGAAGACCAACACCCCCACACAAGCAAACATAGGTCATCTGCATCGACGAGACAGCTCCACTTACTTTTGCACAGTAGACGAGTTTTACTTTAAATTTTGGTTCAGTATCAGTCTCTTTGTTTTGGTCAATCCCGTTAGCCATAGGTCGTACGGACGAGCAGGACCCTCGCGCTCGCCACGACGGCCAATCAGAAGAAGACCACACGAAAGTTTCTCTACGTCCACACGAGTCTCCTGTACCTGTACACACGAATTGCGTCAAAAAATGCTTGGAGATAAAATGCACAAGACAATAACATGTACGCGACTAAGTAGAAGAAGCGAGTGAGCACGTTGATGTTGAAGATGAGGAAGAAAGTAGCTACAACCATGTTGAAAGACTACCCGACTCCGACACGTGCCGGAGGATGAAGAGGGCAACTACGCCGCTGCGCGGCACGGGATTGTTGCACGAGTTGTATGCGTGAGTCTGACTTTCATTCTTGTCTCTTGCATGCCAGTTCGGTTCAAAGATTCAATCAGTTGCTTGGTTGTTGCATCTTCGTCCTCTTGACAAAGAAATTAATCATGAAGAATTCGTACGGCGGCCGCAGCTCCGTTTATCGGTTACGTCGGCTTACAGTTTCCGTTTTTTTTTCCACTCATCGGTGTTTGCGTCGCACTTCAGTATACTAAGTCGTTTCGTTTTCGTCCCCAGCGTGATCAATAGAAGCTCGACCGTGGTGCAAGTGCAACGTGCAAGTGCGCGATCTGTAGTACCGTCCTTTCTCCAGGCGAAGTGAGTCGTCCACACTACGGTCGTTTCCGTTTTCGTGCTGTGACAGCGGCACGTCCTCCTCATCAAGCAGAACCCATGTCAATGAATTTTGCGTGCTAGAAGTATGAGCTAAAAAATGATTTCCATTTGATAAAAATTTTACAAGACCAGAAGCAGTGTCTGAATGCAATGAGAAGGTGAACTGACTTTTTCGATGGTAGGAGTTATCCGCCCCCACAATGATTCTTGTGCTGTAGCTCCCCCCACAACGAGAACAGTTTGCGCAAGTAGGCTAAGGAGCAGGATAGAGTACTACTAACCACACCCCCACTGCGTCGGCGACGGCCACGCCCACCTCGGAGGAGCCCAGCTCCTACGCGCACCCAGCTCCTCACGCGAATAAAATCAAGCACCCGCCCCCCATCATGACGATGCTCTTGAATCGCGACCGCCTCCACCACTATTTCGAGAGTTGTTATGGCACCTCCAGTAACAATAGGGATATTTTCGACGCCGCCGTCGCCGACGACGTCTCAAAAAATCTGGAGCGCTACTACCTTCCCGCGGTAATTCTTCCCGTGATCCACGTGCGTGACCTACACCAAGCCATCCGGAACGTGACGCGCGTCCAGAAGGCTGGTTTGCGGGGATGTTTTCTCATCAACCAGCACGAGATTCTGAAGACGCTGCAGCGCCCCGTGCTGAGGGCGACTTCTTTGAAGCGAAAGAAGGAGTTGTTGGAAGCGAAGAAAAAAAAGGAGAGGGAGGCGGAAGAGATGAACGGGGTTGGCGATATGGACGAAGAGGCGATCTTCGAACAGTCGGACACCGAGGTGGAAAGCGTAGCCGTAAGCGACGCAGGTGAAATGGTGGTCGACATGATAACAAGTTACGACTATCGTGAGATGTTGCCCATCGTGATAGCCGTGCGGAAAATGTTTCCGAGTATGTTCATCGGGGTGAACTTTCTCGGTGTCACTGGCGACGTAGCGTTTCCGGTTTTAGCTAGGCTGGCGAAGGCGGACTTTTCGGACCTGCTGCCGGTCGACCGGGAGTTGCTGCGGCTGCAGGAGGATGAACAAAACATAGAGGAAGCTGCCGTAAACGATGAAAAAAAGAATATGCCAGCCCCGAACTTCTACGACAACGAGGACAAAACCGCAGGCTTAGGCTCTGCAGCGCACGCGCTCGCGATGCCAGTGTCGGCCCCCGCTGCTGCTGCACCGCCCAGCCTCAAGTTGATGGCTGAAATTAAAGAAGAGGACGCCCGCGCCGCCGCCGCGTCGAGTGAAAATAGTACACCACGAGCACGACGACCACCACCACAACGTCCTCCTCGGGCTGAAGAAGGTGCTGCATTTCCACCGCCGACAAGCACGGCATTTGGCAGCACTTCACCCGCGGCTGAGGAAGGTCCTGCAGATGAAAGTAGTACAACGGCGGGTGATGCTCCTGCTCGGGTGCAAGCCCAACCCGAAGCTCAAGCAACAATTTCACGCGTTGTGCTTGCAACTTGGAATGATCTAGAAGATGTTATAGCTGCCGAGGATATTTTTGACGCGTCGACAACCGAGGCGGAAGGAACAGGCGGACCACCTCGGCGTCCCCCTGCGCCAGGAGTTTCAGCGGAAGCGCCGCAAGAATCGTTCCTGTTCGCGCCAGAGGACGTCGGTGAAGAGCCGCAGGACGAGTCTAATGTAGTACAAGAACAACCTCCTGTTTCGTCGTCGAGTAGCAAAGCAACGGTGGAGGTCGATGCCGGGCAGCAGCTACAGGTGCAACAGGTGGAACACATACAAGCACCCAGCGCCATCGTGAGGCCGCCACCGCAGCCGCAGGTCCTGCATGCTTCCGTTCCACATTTAAAAGCGACAGTGGACTACATCGGCCATCTTGAGGGGTACGCTTCCCCGACCACGCCGGGAGTCAGTGTCGCGCACCTCGAGGCGTCCGGGCACGGTAGCGCAGCCACGCCGGAGGCGGAGCGTTATGGGCAGCTGGATGCGTATGCCACTCCTGGGCCTACGCCGGGCGTCTCCGTCACTCAGCTGGAAACCTCGGCCCACGACACCGCGCCCCCTACTGTGGAAGAAGACGCTGCAATGCGTATGAGTACGCCCCTCCTGCCGGAAGGGGAAGCTAGTGCAGCGTCAGAAGTCAACTTGGAAGAAGTAGAGGACGTTTCCAGGCGTAATGTGCCAGCACCGCCGGAAGGCGAAAGCAGTGCAGCGTCAGAAGCAAATGTGGAAGTAGACGATGCAGCGCCTGAGCCTCTGCGCATGCCTCTGTCAAGGCCTATGGCCACGCGTGTGCCACATCCCGAAGGCGAGGGCGGTGCCGGGTCGGAAGCCAAAGTTGAGTTGGAAGATGAGGCCCCTGACGTTCTCCTGTCGCAAGGTGAGGCCGACGTTCTCCTATCGCGCGGTGTTGAGGACCCTAATATCACAACTGGTGCTGGTCCTATTTATTTACTTTCTCTTCCTCATCATCACGACCCATTTCCAGCTGCTGCCAAAAGGGAAGCATACGGGTCTGCTTTCGAAACTCACGACCCTGCTCTGCTTACAATCGCTAGTGCTGGCACCATTGCGCAGGGTCAGCGTCAGGTGCAGGAGCAGGAGATCAGGCTGGAGCCCTTGGTGGAGCAGCAGGACGAGGAGGAAGCTCCTCCTGCACGTGCAGAGGATGAACAAGTGCAAGCGGTACCCGTGCCGTCGCTCAGAATGACCGGGGCGAGCCAAGCCGAACGCGCTGCGGGCGTGTTCGTTGATGCCTACTGGGCGGACACAGCTCTGATCGACGAGCGCACCGAGGAGCAGCCAGCCGCGAATTTGGTCCGGTCGGTGCAGGACTCCGTGGTAAGAGACTGGAACGGGTTGTACTTCGGCGGCGTCTGCTTTAAAAAGCAGCGGCCCGTGCAGCCCGACCTGTACAAGACCGCGGCGGTGAAGGCCTGCCATTTCTCCGCGCACGCGCAAGCGAAAATCGCGACGGATACCACCGGCGCCGTGACCAGACACGGCCTGCACGAAGGGTTGCACGCGCTGATGCGCCACAAGCACGGATACGTGGACGTCGTGATGACCTCGGGCGAGGCAACGGGGGTGGAAGCGGACGAGGCGAAAATAGCCGCCATGCGTGCGGGGGTCGGACCGCAAAAACCGCTCGGACTCGGATCCGGGGTCACACCAGAGAACGTCGGGAAATACTTAGGCCTTGGCGTGGACGTTCTCCTGGTGGCGACGGGGGTAAGCGATGACTTTCACGAGCTCTCGGACAAAAAACTAACGGCTTTGGTCGATGCCGTGGTCGCGTGGGACCGTGAGCAGGAAGCTCGCGAGGAGCTTCGAAATGTCGTGCTGGAGAAGGAATTCCGAGGTAACCAGCACATGCTTGAGCTGGAGGACCAGAGCACCGAATTTCGCGCGGGAAGGTCCACGCAAACCTCGCGGATGCTTGCACGCGCGAGGAGTCTTAGTCCGGCCCAACACGCTTTCCTCGATACCGAGAAAAAGCACCGACAAGCGGTCGAGGAGCGGAAATTCCCCTTCGCTAAGGTGCCCATGTGCCTGAAGCGGCGAAAGCGGCACCTGTTGCTGCAATCGGAGAACGTGCAAGACGACTTCCGGCAGCCGCCAGAGCTGTTTCAGTACGCGTGGCTGGACCCGAGCTCGATTTGCCTCGACATGAACCGCTGTGTGCTGGAGATGCTGGTGCCTTTTTGTTTCGGCAATCGCGGCACTTCCACTTCTCAACAGGGTCGCCGCATCGACCTCGTTGCGGGTCCCGACGCCGCCGGCTTCTACTACGCGGGCGCGCTGGCCTCGTACCTGGACTGCGGGTTCCTCTCCCTGCGCAAGGAGGGCAAGCTTGGCTGCGAGACCGTCGGGGTGGAGTTCGTGAACTACACGGGAAAGTCGCAGTCCATCCACGTGCGAAACAACTTCGAGCTCGGGGGGCTGAACGTGCTGCTCGTGGACCAGTGGGTGGAAACGGGCGGCACCATGGACGGGTGCGTGCGGCTGATCACAGAGGAGCTCGGTTGCAACCTGGTCGGGATCGCGACGGTTGGCTGTGAGGGCAACGACGCCGTACGGGGAGCGTTGAAGAATTGGACAAACATCCCGGTGCATCAAGTGACGCCAGCGTGCCTGCGGGGCTTCCTCGACAATCGCTACCTGCTGGGGATGAAGCGCGCGCTGAAAATTTGAATGTAATTGTAAGTAGACGAAAGTGGTGGAACAGGGAGTTGCAGAGAAAAAGGACCAGTGAGGACAGCGACGAGGCCACCCTGAGAAGGAAAGTGAAATCTGGATTTCCCGTCAAACAACAAGACATTGCATGTGCGGCCTGCTGCTGGTGCTCGACGAGGGGGTCGGACTCAAATTTTCGCTGGGAAAGACGGACATAGAGGAATGATCAACATCTGGTGATCATGGGGGGATCACCGGTTGTCTGTGGAAGGGATGGCAGAGGCAGATGGGAAGAAATACTAGAAATACAGTGGCGGTGCGGGTGGGCACGACGAGTACGGACGAAAGCTCGGAGCTGCGCATGCACGTCCAGGAGGAAGTAGACCACAAGAACGTAAGAACCGTAAAAAAGCCTGCGAGGAGAACAAGGCTGTCCGGCCGCAAAATTTTACCAGACGTTTTCTGTTTCTGATGTGGTACATTTGTTGGACAAAAGCTGTATAAGTATCTCCACCTTCGTTCTTCTACTTTGTCGCTCGGTCTTTTCAAAGTTTCCGTGCGGCTGTAGCTCGTCAGCGTCGATCTGCTGGCACCGAGCTGTTAGCATCCCCATCCGTATCTGAATCTGTCCCTGTCGTCGGTACTTTACGCTCACTCTTTATCTTCAATCTCTACCTCGTGGTCGCGAAAGTCGGTATGGTTCCGGCTCGGTTACGTGCTCGTGCTGCGGTCGTGGCTGAGGCAGCGCTTCGGTGTTAGAAAAAATACGAGTGTTTCCGTATAGAAGATGTAGGACAGCGACAGCGTCCGTCGGTTCGACGTAGTCGTTCGTTTCATCGTAAAAAGCGAAGGTGTAACGCGACGTGCAGCATTCAGCAGGTGGAGCATCTTACTTATCTTCATCCAGCAGCAGCAACCGATTGAGAAGTTTCCCTCACCAATCGACAGTGACTTGTGCTTCAACACTACATGCCCCGATGAAATTAGACCCTCTTTTGATTCTGTCCTCTATCTTTAGAAGCTAGCTGTAACTGAGTAGCTTCAAGAACCACAACTCGGCGAGGCGACCACACAAAAGCTTCTGTATAAACCAAAACTCAAAAGTAATGGGAGCTACCGAGTCTGCCCAGCGTAAGGGTGAGAGCCGGCTGGTGCTGGTGACCACGAAGTCTCCCTTCGAGCGTGGGTATCGCATCGGGGAGCAGATGCTGGAGGACATTCTGAATTTGTACGAGAAGAAGGCCGAGCTCTACAAGCAGAAGTTCCGCTCTTCCGTGCTCGCCGAGTGGGACACCATGGCCGAGCAGGGTGTCGACGCGATGGAGGATTTTGCGCCCACGTCGTACGCGGAGTTTGAGGGCCTGGTCGCGGGCTGCCAGGCCCAGTGGGTGAAGACGCGCGGCCAGACGGCGGAGGAACCGCCCTTCCTGAAGATGGTGATGCGGCTGGCGGTGGACTACGAGCTGCTGATGGCCGAGCTGCACGCCCGCGCCCAGAAGGACTTCAAGAAGCACACGAGCAAGATGAGCAAGACGCTGGCGAGCATGAAGGAGGAGCACAAGTTCTCCGTGAGTCGCCAGTCCGACCTGCACACGCACGCGAGCGGAAGAGGAAGCCAGGTGGGCACTTCAGAGAGGAAGAAGGCTGCTGGAGGTGATACGATACAGGAGCGGTCCGAGGAGAGCGAAGACTCTTCTTCGGGCGCCGAAGCAAGTGAGAGCTCGTCGCCGCCGGAACAAGATGATGAAAATACATCACAATCCCTCGGCTCGTCCACATCGGGCGACCAGCACGAAGTCAAGAGGCAGGAGGACAGTGAGATGTCGCGGGACGTTCCGGACGGCCGGGGCGCGGCAAACTACGGCATGCGCGACAACAGCGAGATGTCGAGGCTGGCCTCCGAAGCCGGCGGGACGTCCGGGACAAGTGCGCACTTGTTCGGGCACTCACGCTATCTGGGTGCTGGAGACAGTGTCATATCTAACGGCAGCTCGGCGTCGCGCGTGGTTCCCGCCGGCCGGCATGGGGGCTTCGCTGACCACTCCCTGATGGACAGAATGGCCAGCTCGCGAATGGATTCGCAGGTTAGTACTTCTTCGGGCCCAGGAGCACCACAGGGGCGCGGGGCGCAGCGAAACTTTGATCTTAGTGAGATGGACCGAATGGCGAGCTCTCGTATGGGCACGACCGTAACTGTGAACGGTGGGAGCGTTCACGACGGCCGCAGCGACCACGTGTCGATACCATTCACGCCGGAGGGAAGGGGGGCGGGCGTCGTCATGGACAGTACAATGTCGAGGATGGCGAGCGAACAGCAGTCCTCACGATATTTAGCTTCCACGGCCTCGGTGCAGTCGGACATGATTCTGCCGCCTGGAAGACAGGCTGCCAACGTGGGCGACTACGATCGGGGGGACATGTCCAGGCTAGCGTCAAGCAACTACCCAGGCGATCATAGCGTCAGATATGCATCATCAAACGCTGGCAGCATCATGAGCGTAAGCGGGCCAGCGCCAGCGGGTAGAATGGGCATGAACGTCCAAGACCGGTCCGACATGTCAAGGTTGGCGTCCTCGCATGCCCCCGGAAAAGATAGTGTCATGTCGAGCGACTCACTTGTGGCAGGTAACGAGACTCCAGCGGGGCGGTACGGAATGCAGGTTACGGACAGGTCGGATATGTCGCGTTTGGCGTCTCGCGCACCAGGGGAGAGCGTAATGTCTGTGGGCGGTGACAGCGTCAGCGGGCCAGCGGCGCGAGTAGGCGTAAACGTCCAGGACAGGTCCGATATGTCCAGACTCGCGTCGTCGCACTACCCTGGAAAAAATAGCACCATGCCGAACGATTCCGTCATGATTGGAAGCGAGCCAGCAGGCCGACACGGTATGCAGGTTACGGATAGATCCGATATGTCGCGATTGGCGTCTCACGCTCCCGGCGAAAGTGTAATGTATGCTGGCGGAAACAGCGTCTATGGGCCAGCGACGCGAATGGGCGTAAACGTCCAAGACCGGTCAGACATGTCAAGACTGGCGTCGTCGCATTATCCCGGAAAAGATAGCGCCATGCCAGGCGGTTCCGTTATGATTGGAAACGAGCAGCCAGCGGCGGGCCGACACGGTATGCAGGTTACGGATAGGTCAGATATGTCGCGGCTTGCGTCCTCGTCAAACTCTCCGCCGGGGAAGAATAGCGCGAGCATGCAAGAGAGTGCTTTGTTACCCGACGGGCGAGTAGGGCGTAAAGTGGCGCGCATGGCCGACAGTGATATGTCCAGGCTAGCCTCGACGCAAGTAGTCCAGGATCTCGATTCTGCGGCGGTCGTCGCAGCGAACACAAAAGAAAGCAGAACCACGAGGGCATCCAAGAGAAGCAAAGCAAGCAAAGCGGGCTCGAAAGACAGTACAGGTAGCGGGGACAAGCTGTCGACACATGTCGAAGATGCTGGCGAGGTACTAACTTTAATACTTTGTTTATTCTTATTGCCGTCGTACTTGTGTCTTACTCGGCCTTGTCTTTTCGATCCTCCATGATCGAAGCATACTTGTTGATCCATCTGAAGTACTGGTGTTGTCTTCTTCTTCGTGTTCACGCAGCTCCGTGACCTTTGAGCATTCTCGCTTCAACATGATGGATCAGAGTCTGACCACAACTAGTACTGCATCGAAAACTACAACAGGAGCAGGCTCTTCTAGATACCGGCTGCACCGGCATCGCGACTTTGTACGGTGGAATGCACCCGCATCACCGCGTCATTTCTGCCCAGACCAACGACGAGTCGCCCTCGCTTTTCGACGACGCCAAGCACGACGTGGTGATTCTACACACCAACTCGCCCGTGAGCCGGCGCGCTCTCCTCCGCGCCACCGGCTTCAAAAAGAGTGCTTCGACGACGAAAAAATCGAAGGTGTCCACGAAGAAAAGCGCGACCGTGGATCAGGGCAAAAAAATGTCCACCAAGAAGTCGAAGGGATCCCAAGACTCCGCCCCCGGGGACCTCGCTCCCGACAGTGACGGTGACGACGATGACTCCGCCGACGGCAACAAGCTCTCCCCCGAGCTGGCGGATGCCGCGGAGCGGCAAATGGAGTCCGAGCGGGTCCGCATCGACACGTGGATGCAGGGCCGGGTGAACGAAGTGATGATTCCGCTCCTGCAGCGGAACACGCCGAACTTCATGCGGGACATGAACGAGAAGAACATTTTCTTCAGCAGCGAGGACGTCGCGTGGGATTCGAAGTTTTTCACCGAGCCCTGTGCGAGCATGATCTACACGCACCCGGCGATGGGTGCGTACATGGGGCTGAACGCGTACGGGCTTTCCATTCTCTGGCAGTACATCGACACCGGCGAGCGGGGGGACGTGTCCGGGTGCGAGGCGGTGGTCACCAACACGCTGATTCGGGAGATGCTGCTGCTGCCCAGCGCGAAGCACGCGCTGGCGTACCTGCACGTGATGTACACCGAGGATTTGATCGGCGTGCCGAACACGTTCACGCTGTCCGACCCCAGTTTCATCTACTGCTGCGAGGTGGGCAACGCGAGCTTCTTCGTGGAAGAGGCGCACCCGGTGCAGGGGGGAACGGTCGTGCACGGAAACCATTTATTGCTCGACCCCGGTGTTGGGCCGCCGCCGGTGGGCCGCGACGTGAGTCTGATGAAACCGTCGAACTCCCAGTGGCGGGTGAAGCACGCTATGGAGAGACCAGATGGTAAGTGGCCAACTGGTAGGTACTTCGTGATGGGT
>RXOD01003808.1:0-61462 GCA_005223375.1 Amoebophrya sp. AT5.2 | reverse complement strand
GGCTGCCGCCAGCCATGCGACGCCAGACACTCACGCCACCAAGGAGGCGCCCGGTCAGCCCCTACCGGAACGAAGACAGAGGGGCGCCAATAGAAAAGGATAGCGATTAAATTAGTGCGAGCCCCACCCAAGCCCTAGACTGAGCGACGCGCACTGGCGCACGATGGTAGCCGAGCGGTCCCGCCCCTGAAAGACACACCGCAAGCGCTCCAGGCGCCCCAGCACCTCGGTCACAAAATGACCCGCGTTGAAATTCACGAGGCCGCGACTTTTTCGACGTTGGCCTCGACGCCTGCTGCGGGTCGCGGGAACAAAATCGCCCACCTCTCGCGCATGAGCCCGGATGAGCAGCGCCCCCGTCTAATCTCCTGCCTCGAGAAGGGCCCAAGCGCTGAGTTCTTCGGCCCTCTGCGTCTGCCCTTGGTGGTGGAGCGTCTTCGCTAGCCATCGCGCCGCGCTGCAAGGAATCTTCACAAGACACAGAATAAAGAAGAAACAGTACGCCGCCAACAAGTACCGATCCCCGCCAGCGCGTCCCACGTGCTTGCGAGCTCGTTCGATTTCTTTCGTAGCGCGTGATGGAACTTTTCGCGCTCGACCGCCAGTGAGGCGCGTTCTGCGTCATTCGCTGACCGCGTTCCAAGGCAAGCCTCCACGGGCGTTGCTCCCGCACCTTCTCTCCTGCTTCCCAGCATCTCTGCCCCCTTGTTCGTTCCGCCGGCGCGTCCGCGTTGCGGCATCGCTGCTTGCCGCGAAGGTTTGGCTGGCGACGAACCGCCCCCAAGCGCCGTCTTTATTTTCTTGGTCTTGCTCGCCCCACCAACCGCAGCTTGTCTTCTCTCTACAGGCGCCGATCCCATGTTCTTTCGTGGTGCCGCCGAGCCGGTTCCGGCCCCCGTTAATTCCTTGTTTGCGCTGTCAAACGTGCTGCGAAAGCTCTGCTGGCCACCGCCCCCGTTTCCCCCGGACGAGGAAAGTACGGAGCCAGACGAGCCGCCACTTCCATCCACGGCAACCAGCTCCGCTTGCTTGCTGTCCACTAGCTCCTCTGACACCGTGCGTCCGCGGAGCGGCCAGTCACGCTTTGGCGAGGCCAGGCCATTCGGTGTCGCGATCGAAAAGTATTTTGCACCCCCGGCCGCGTCCTCGTGCTCGACTCGTTTCCGCGACCCGGAGCGGGACGGGATCCCGGTCCCGCGTGCGTGTGTTATCCGATCCCGCCCCTCATCGATGCGCCGAACGGCCTCCACGCTGAGACCCGCACCCGCGCGGGAGAACTTGATATGACCCACGGCCGGTACAGAATCCGCTTCGCGAGCGCCGAGGCCGACGCCGACTCCGCCTCTACTAGAACTCGAGGACCCACCCCCTCCGACCGGCAACGCCGCCGCGCCATCGTGCCATAAGCCATTTCCATTTGCTTCCGCTCCCGCCTGCGGAAAAAGATGCACGGCAACTGCCGACGCTGCAGGAAGGCTCAACGTCGAGGACGCGTGCTGCTTCGAGTTTGAATTAGGGTTCGAAGCAAGCTGGGGAGACCTCTCCGTGGCGATCCGCGCCTGGGTCTTCGTTGGCTGCGCAGTTGAGGACGCACTGCATGATGAAGGCAACTCTCCGTGTGACGCGCCTGCCTCAGCCGTGCGGCTCGCCGCGAAAAGCTCATTGCGGTTGGCGCGTATTTCGCGACTGAGCGAGAGCTTTCGCTTAGCCTCCTCGACGATGCCGGCCAGATGGTGTTCGTCGTCCGTCATGCTGCCGCACTCGCTTGTGGAAGCTGCGGCCGGCGGCGGGCCCCTGGTTGGGATCGATTCATTGTTGACTTTCACATTTCTCGCTGCGTTTTGGTCTTGAGTTTTCCCATTAACGAACGAGTAGTGAAACCGCGCCCGGAGCTTGTTTATAGTAAGTACGTATTTGTAGTCAATGACAATCGCTTGAAGTAGAAGTTCGCCATCAATAAATCATGCCATAGATCAGGTATAAAACCTTGCAATGCTTCCCAGTGACGATCCGTCCCCAGGCGCCACGTGGATTGGGGCCGTCGTCTTCGCTTTCGGGAGCGGGTTTGCGACCCCGCTTGAAGAAGCAGAAGCACCTCCCAATTCGGAACCAGCAGTCCTCGGAAAGAAGTTGACCAGAAGGCGGGATCCCTTCGCCGCGGCAGCGGAGAGACTCTCCCTCGAGTGGCCGCCTGGTGGCGGGGCGGGGGGCGCTTCGCCGTCGTTTGAGGAATGCATCGACGTGGGCACGGAGGAGGATACGCAAGGCCCAACGCTGACCACGCTCGTACTGCTCGGGAAACGGATTCGTGGCTGAAGCGGGTCTAGGTCTTCGCGCATGCTCTCCTGCAATTCGCGAATTTCATCATCGGTCATTCCCCGGGTCAATTCTGGCGCCAACGCCAGAGGCGCAGCGGAAGGATTAGCAAGAGCCATGGCTAGGTATGATGTTGTAGTTGGCGGCTGACGTCGTGGTCGAGAGAGCGTTCTCGCCCCCTGTAGTTGGTTCACAATCACATGCTGCCCTTTTCGCGCTATATCGATATCTCGCCTCGTTGCTGTTTGCGTCTCGCGGTGTTGTCGAGGCACCCTGGGTGGTGATGAAGAGAAGCCGAAATCTGCCGTGTGCACTGTGATACGTAAGTAGTAATTTGTGATTGCGCTAGTTGTGTCCCCATTTCCTGATTCCTACAGACGGTTCAAGGCTTGCAGTTTTCTCTCGAATCGCCTTCGCCTTTGCACACTCTCACCTTGGCCTTTGCGGGCGACGTCGCTAGACACATCAGCGCGCCCCTCGAGTAACGCAGCTGGCGCCCGAAATTCGTCCCTGTACTTCTGACTTGGTTTTCTTTTCATTTTTCGGCAGAGCTCCCCGGAGCATCGCTCTAAGCAAGTGTCTCGAATTCTTATGCGCATCACGTTCACGTGACGTCCAAAGCGTCACGTATAGGTTCTTCAGCAATTGATTGCATCGTAACTAAGGTAAGGTAATGGTAAGGGTTTACATCAACGTCAAGAGCAAGGTTCCACAATTCAAATTCTTGCGTCAAGTTAGAGCAGTAAATTATTGGGTTTTGCGAAAAAGAGCTACCGAGAAAAGAAAAGTTCAAGATTGATTTTGCTCGAAAGTCGAAATCTAGGTAGTGCCATCGCTCCGTTTACTAGCCAAGTCACCGCGTTCTCGTCCATCATTCAAGGCACTGCATCAGACTCGAATGCCCGTATCTATCCCACATATCTCTACACCTCACCTGTCAGTTTCTGTTTCATCAGTGAGTTTCGTTCTCGATCGCTATGTGCTAGTCAATTTGGATTTGGTCGTAACTGCGAGGCAGCTGCGCCTGCTTTTTTGGTCAGTAGAATAAAGTTCGCATTCTCAGACTGGTCTTTAATATCCCTTTCGCATACTATTCAGACTGTTCAGTTTCAGAATCAGATCACTAGCTACGTGCGGCTGCGTCGGCAGCCCTTAAAAATGAGTCCGCTATTCGTATCCCCCGCCGCCGAACATCAAGTCCCGCTGCCGCATGTATGCCGAGTCCCTCGCTGCGTTTTTCATCGACCCCTCCCCTATGTCGTAGTTGCTCGGCTCCGCAAGGTACCGACCACCCGTGCTACTTCCGCCGGCGGGCGCGCTCCCGCGCCTTCCCGCGGGCGCAATTCCGCCCGCTGTCGCAGCACTTAGTGACGGCAGCACGCTACTCGGCTGCTGGCCCGTCCCCCGCATATGCGCGCTGAACCCGCTCTGCTGCTGGCCCCCGTAGTGCGGATTCAATGCTTCGCCCCCTAGCTCGTCCGTCGGCAGCGTATAGAAGTTTCCCCCCATCGCGGGGCCTCCTCCGTTGTTCCGCGTGCTCAAGCCCGCGCCTCCTGGTCTACCGGACGATGCCACGCCCGCCGGCCCCCCTGCTGTTGCGCCCACGTTGCTATTGTACATGAGGCCGCCCGGCGTGGCGGCGTTCCTGTGCACCCCGCCCACGGCTCGCACCGCCGCCTCCACCGGATTCTGCATCATGGCGCGCGCCTCGTGCGCGGTCAACACCCCCGACGCCGCACCGCGCAGGGATGCGCCCGAGGACGGCTGCGCGACGCGGTGCTCCGCGATCATGCCCAGGCTGCGCTCGGGCACGCTGCTGCCGCGCACCCGATTCGCTCCGGGATTCGGACTGAACGAGCCCCCACCGACGTCCTGCACAATGATGTTGCCCATCGTCTCGTCGTCATCGTGCGCGACAATCTGCGATTCCGGGAAGTTGTCGTCGTCCATGCACGCTTCGAGCAGCTTGTTCGTGCTCTTGATGCGGTTTTCCTTCATCAGCCGGAACTGCTTCGGGTCGTCAATGCCCCGTCCGGCGCCAATCATCAGGTCCGGGGCCTTCTCGTCCAACCAGGCCGTCCTCTTCGTGGGAGACACCTTCCGCGCGTAGCTGCTTTTCGCGCTTCGCTGCGACCCGTGTGCCGGCGGGCTGGCGTCCGCCTCGGATGAAGGCGCGTACTGGGAGTCGCGGCCTTGGAAGCCAGCATGCCAAAGCTCGGGGCTCGTGCCGTAGGGAACGCCGCTGCCCGGGCCGGACCGGGGCCGCCAGCGCTTTCCGATGCGCTTTTCGCGCGCGGCGGTCTTGCGGTCCTGCTTCCCGGCAGTGTCCTCGCCGCCAATGTGGATGATGTGGTCCGGTAGTGGAGCCGGGGTCGCGCCGTCGCCGAATCCCTTCCGCATCACAGGAGCCATCACCGACAGAGTCGGGACTGTAATATCAACAGAGTTTGCGGTCCAGTGAATGTGAAAATCAGCAGCAAGAACGATCAACGTTCTGTTACTTGTTAGGGAATTGCGGGCTCCGAACCTCGCGCACCTTACGCTAGATGATCAACCAGTTCAGGTAAAATACCACGAGAGCGACCTTCCAGCTCCAAAAACATGTGTTGACGGTGCCTCTACCAACGCAGCTACCTCCTACAAGAGATCAGGCTGAAAAATGACGTAAGTTAGTACCGCTGCTTCCCGCCGCACCCGCGCTGTTGAGTCCCAAGCCGTCCTTGAGGTTTAGCTTTCCCTCTGCCGCCCGTTTCCGCCACTCTATGTTCTTGAGGATGTACCGCTTTACGGCCCAGTAGAAGATCGCCGCTCCCAGGCAAAAGCACAAACCCAGAAACACCACCATCATGCTCTCGAAAAAGGTGGTCTCGTCCTTTGGCGGGGGCCTGACGGGAATCGGCGCAGCGAGCGTGTAGTTCCACCGAGCGCTCTTGAAGTTGGCGTTTGCCTGTCGTGGTGGCAGGTGTCTTTCAAAGAATTGGCTTGAATAAAAGGTCGATCAGAAAACAGGGTCTGACATGCATGCTCGTCCCTCCACAAAAAAACTAACAAAGAGGACGCACCTTCCACGTGGTGACGTCATTCGTCCCTTCCGGTCCTGCCCCGATTTGCACCAAGTTTTCGCTCAGATCGTCCGGGTGATACAGGTAGCAGTTGTGCAGCCCGATGGTATCCTCTGTGAAGTTCAGCCCGTCCTGGTAGCGCTTGGTCACAAAGGCCCCGCACTCGAAGAACCCCCGTTTCATGCACTCCTCGCGGCACTGGCCGGTGAGCTGCTCCGGTAGACCAAAATGACGGTTGTCAGTTATGTTCGTCGGGATGTCGACGGGGTCCGAATCAAACCGGAAGCTGTGCGAGAACCGGACGCCGGAAAGGTAAGGCAGGAAGTTGTGCACCGGCTGGAACAAACGGTCGGTGCCTGTTGATAATCGAAGTGAGATCGATCTGATCGAGCGGAAAACTTCTGTTAGTTGACCTTGACGACTGAAACAAACTTCATGCAGAAACCCGAACCAACGAGAAAAACCATCTCCACAGAAAACAAAACGCCTACAATTCATCGTGCACCCAAGTTGATATGTACATTTGTGGTTGATGTAGAGCCTGGAGCGGATTTGCTTGTTCACGTCTTCTGGGTCGTCGCTCTTTTCGTAGCTCAGGGCCTTGACGATCTGCAGCTTAACGCTGTCGGAGACCATGTCCACGCAGTAGATGTCGAAGGACCCGTTGAAATCGCTGTCCCACGCCTCGCAGCTTCTTTCGGGGTTCCACAGTGCGTACTGGTCCTTGTGCTCCGTCAGGTTTAGGATCCGCTCCAACTGGAACGGGACCACACCAGTTCGCATCAGCACCGAAGTCTCGTACTGACTGGGGGCGAGGTAGGGAAGGCTGCCGTGCATGAAGCCCTCAAACCGGCGCCCGCCGATCTTCAAGTGGAAGGGCTCGGTGGGGTGGCAGCGGATCGGCGGAGAACGAGTCTTGGGCTCGCAGTAGTCCCAACCGGAGGCGGTGTTGCACCTGAATTGGTTTGCGGTCGTGCTTCCACATGGGTGTGCTGCATCACTTGATCAGAAACTCTCTATTGCCTTCTCTCTGACGGTATACTATAATCGTCACACCACGACGTCGACCACGCCGGTATAGCCTAATTATACCAGATTGCTTCCGACGTGTACATGATTTTCTGCGCACTTCCGGGCGACCTTCCGTCCGGGTTCGCGCAGAAATTGTTCCGCAGCATCGTCGCATACAGGTTCGCCTTCGACAGCGACGGATTGCTGTTGAAGGGGTCGCTCGTGTCGTAGATTGGCGAAAAATCGTGTTTCGTCGGCCACTGTCTGTCCCATGATTGGCACTGCTCCGCGTTTGTGGTGTAGGACTGGCACCCCCGGTACCCGTTGAAGGAGAGTTTTTCCACGCACACCTCTTTCCGGAACGGCTGTGGAAAGGAAATCGCGAGATCGTCGGGCTCGTTCGTGATCTCGATCTGGATCAGCCCGACGTCTGTGAAGTGGTCGTCCGTGTGGTGTGGGTGATTGGTCCGGCTTCCCGGGCTCTTCCCCTCGAGGTCGTAGTAGATGCGCATCGGGATGTGCGCAGAGTTTTGCCCGTAAAACTCCTCTACGGACAGGGTCGACGACTTAACCGCGCGGCGACGGGCGAGGACGTTTTCGAGGACGGTCTGCGTGACTAAAGGGAGGCCGACGGTCATGCGCCGCTCGAGCTGAAGCTGGAACTCCCGGAGTTTCGTGGAATCCTCCTGCAGGTTCGACGGCGGAAGGATCTCGACATAGAAATCTTCTTCCAGATACTCGACGGCGTTCTCGTCTGCATTCTGCAGGGCGCGACCGAGATCTGGATGATCCGCCGTGCTGCTACTTCTCTCGTCGGTGACCGCGTCCGCAGATTCCGGTGGAGGCTCGCCATCCAATCGCCGCTTCTTTTGTGGACCTCCCGCGTCTGCCCGAGATGACAGCTTTTCCGCACTGTCCAAAGGGTTGTGTCTGTCGTGATTGCTGGGCCAGACTTTTTTCGGTTTCTCCACTGCTACCTGTTCCGCCTCCGCCGATTCTCTATTGCGTTCCTCCATCGGACGCTGGTCCTGCGCACTTCTGGCGCTGCTGGAAGGTCGCGAAGATGCTGTTGTAGAACTGTCGCCCTCGCCACTGTTTGTTTTACTAGCCCCTCCCCTTAAGGCACGGCGGTTACCCTCAGCTCCTACTTCCTCGCCGCCGGCTGCGGCTTCATTCACCTCTGCTTCCGGACTAAAAAAAAGCTCATCGTCATCCTCCTCCGGCGCCTCCGCACGCAACCCCGGGTCTGGTGGCAGCTTCTCGCTCTCCTGCGGCTTCTCGTTGCCCACGATGATGCGATGACCATTGTAAGCCCCGTACGCTCTGCCAAGAACACTGGGTTCTCCTTCCAGGCTGTGGCCGTTGCCGTTTCGCACGCGGTTGAACGCCTCTTCGGCGTCTTCCTTTCTGCGGCCGCGGCGCTGCAGCAGGCGGCGCAGGCGCTCGTAGACCGGGCTTCTTCTTTTTCGTGCTGGCGACTTGCTCACGTCGTGTTTTTTCTTCTCTCCTTGCGCGTCCGCGTCTTGGCGGTGGCAGTAGTACGTCGTTCCGCTCTGTGGGTACGAAAACTCTTGCCACGGAGTTGTCGCTTGCTCTTCCGCACGCTGGCTCTGGCTCTGCCCAGGGCCGCTCTCGTGGTGCGCGCTGAGATGCCCTGGAGAAACTGCTGCTGTTGATGGGTCGCTCGTAGTACGCGAACCACGGAACCTTGGAGGATCGACGTACGCTGCGCTCCGGCGCGCCGATGATGCACTGGACGTGCTCGTACTGCTCGCGCTCTTCTCGTATCCGCGGCCAAGTGAGACAAGACCGCTCGACGCGGAAGAACTCTTTCCGACCTCGAGTAGATGGAGCTCATGCAATTCTCCGCTCAGCGGTCCCGCGCGCGGAGGGAACGTACCAGACGATGCTTCCCCTGAACTCGCTGGAGCGTCTCCCGGTGTTTCGCGTGCCTCAGCCTCCCGAACTGCCTGCGAGGATGCGCTGCTACTTCCATCGACTTTTACCTTTGCGCCCTCTTGCGCTCCTGCTGCTTCTAACGTCTTCCTGCTTTTCTTGCTCGTCTCGTGGCCGCGATCATCCCTCGATGCATTCTGCGCCACGTTTTCATCCTCCGGAGTGGCTCTTCGTTTCAACGTCGGACTTGCGCTACTTTCGCTTGGGCCAACGAGATTCGTTTCGCTGATTTCGTGTCCAGGGCCTGCGCTTTTCCGCTTCCACTCCATCTTGACAGTTGATGTCGCACCATCCAATGCGCCACTCGCATTACCCCGCTTGGTACCGCCTTCTTCACCCGCCCCCGCTTTGTCGCCCCGCCCGGTTTCGCCACTAGTCCTCCTTCCATCATCAATAGCTGCATCATCCCCTTGACGCTCCACACTCCCGTCGAACCCCACGACGCCCAACCTCCGGCCGGCAGAACTACCTGTCGCCGTGAAGTCGTCCGTTCGGATCCACTCGATCCCGGTTATCCGGACCGCTTGCTTCGGCAGTTTCAACTGCGTCATGATGCTGTCGCGCACAACGGCCGGCTCGTACACACCGATGCGGCGGCTTTCCAGCATTTTTTCCTTGTCGAACGCGTCCGCCGCGGCCACAACGGTGGCGGGGTCAAACGCCGACACCTTGTACTTGAGCCGCATGCGGGCAAAGAGCACCTCCATGTCCGAGAGATCCTTGGTGAAGTCTGGGTCCATATAGTCGTACCTGTGTACGTTGAAAAGACATTCATTGAGTTATGGCGGGTGGTGGTCTCCACCATTGATTCGATTTGACTTTGCAGAGAATTTGCGACGGCTGGGAGAAGAAATTAAGCCGATAAGTACCACCAGGACTCTGGGTTGCCGTGGGTGTCGAGCTGCCACTCAAGCGGCACACCAGCCCGCTCTTGCGCAAGAAACGACTGATCGTCGACCTGGTGAAAATGATCAGGTATGAGCCTTGATAGCGAGGAGATCCAACAAGCGCGAAAAACCAACGGGAACCGATTGGAAATGCGGTATAAGTACATCTATCAGCAGCTTGTTCAGCTTCGGGTCGATCGGCCAACAGCCGGGGCGCTCCAGATAGCCTTCTTTTCTGCAAGTGGTGATCTTTGGCCATGGCAGATAACCGCTTTGACACTTCACGGTGCAGCGCGCCCCTGCTGCGATTCGGGATCCCTCTTCGCACGGCACCTGCGGGTCCAGCTTCGAGCCCAGCGGGTAGCCACAAGTAGTCGCCAGCCGCTTGCGCCAGCAGTCGTAGGACGATTGCAGGTCCGAGATTTCGATCGTGCTGGCTGTTCGTTGTAGGAAAAAAAGTAGGTTGTAGCATTGGAGTTCAAATTTTCTTGTACGGTAGATAGAAAAACCACAAATTCCAGTATACCTGAGTCCATTCTGAACGCGGTCCACGGTGGCACGGTTATCTTCTTGTACACCCAGCCGTAAATGCGGCACTTCTTGTCCACGCGGCCGAAGGAGAAACCTGGTGGTCGTTAGGGTTTCGGGATTGGGGCTCATTCCAACCGTTCAGACTCATCAGAAACAGAAAACAAAGAGGGAAACTAAGTGCATACATACGTAGTACCTGTGGCCCATGGCTCGTCGTTTGCGGCGTCAATGCAGTCCTTGTACGTCGTCGTTTTTGCCATGTGGTACAGCTCCTTCCGTAGGGTGAGCGACGTCCCGACCTGGTTGACGCACTCGCCGAGGCCCACGAACTCGTACTGGGCCTGCAAGGCGTCGGGATCCACGTTCGGGGCCCAGTACGGATCATAGTGCCACGCCGCCGTTGTCGAGGTCGTCTTCCGTCTACTACTGGAAGACGAGGAAGAAGACGTCGACGACCCGGACATTTGCACTTCCGGTCCGCTAGATGCTGGGGCCATGTTCTGCTGCGATTCCCCCTGCGCTCGTGGGACGAGCTAGCTCGCGCTCCCGCGGGTGGGCTTCTTCCGTCACAACTAGCCGTGGCGCAGTCGGGGAGGTGGTCAACAGACGGCCTCCTCGCAGTGCGGCTGCGTCGACACTGGCACAAAATCGGTAGCCAGAAGGAATTAGAGGACGGGAAGAAGAACTATGCAGCGAGAAACGAATGCAAGCAGAGGGCATTTTTGTCGCGGAGGAGGAGTCGTGTGTAACTATGCGTAATGTAAAAAATTTGCTGGGGTCGAAAAGATCCCATGGCTACGGTGCGGTCATGAATAGCTTGGTTGCCCTGTCGATTTGAAAAGACTCGCCGAACGACTTAGGCCATTTGCTGCAAACAACGCGAGGTGGACTTGTCCCACACGAGGAAGCTTTTCGCGACGAGGTGCAAATACGTTTGTTTCTTTCTTGTTTCACAACGATTTGAAACTCTCTCATTACTTATCTCCGTGGTCATTTTTTTTTCTCTCGGCGCTCGCAGTACACTGACTCACTCACTCTGTCATCCTCTCTTCGCTCTTCGGGAAACAAACGAGTGAGTGAAGTAGATTCTAACGGTTTTATACAAATAACGCTAGAAGGCAAGCGCAGTGAATGACGCTTCGATGTGCGTCTGCGTATTGACTCAAGGCGAAGGCCAGACCGTAGCCAAAAAAGTCAAGCAAAACAGCGAGTGCGGAATTCAAAAGCCAAATCCGATTCGCCTCTCGATCATGCAGTTACATTTGGTCCGGTCATAGGCGAAGGGCGGTCGTCTAGTCTAGAACGCACAAAGTCAGTGTCCAAGCCCGTGCTGATAATCGTAGTACCACCAAAGCTAAGTAGGTACTGCAACACGGAAATACAGCGACGTCTCATGCAGTACCAATACCAGTGTCCTGGTGGCGCGGAGGGAGACAAATGTTTCAAGTAATTTCTAATGATTTAGTCCTCGCCAAAAAAAATTATACATAGCTCATATTCTATAGCGTCAGCTCTGGTATTGAACGTAAGCGCAAAATGGCCCCTTAACTTCAGGCAAAACTCACAACTGGAAACACCGCGTACAATTCTTCTTCTTTTTCACACAGCAAGCGATGCTTTTGTTTTTAAACATCTGGGTCTGGCGTCGTCACAGGGTTGGGCGTTCTCACGGTACACAGACCACCGGGGTCGACGGGACGTTCCATCGGTGGAACGGCAGCAGGTCTTCCTCCGTCAATTGTGACCCCGGAATCACGTGCACACCACGCTCGATCGGAACGGAAGTGTGCCAGCGATCCTGCCGATAGCTGTCCTCCCGGAGCATGCGAAACATGCCGAAGATGGACCAAAACACTGTCGTCTCGAGCACGTGCATCTTGTCTTTAGGTTTTGTTCGTCGGTACCGATATGGAAAATCACCGATCGGTAGCGGCTGAAAAAGTTCTTCTAGCCAATCATAAGAAAGCCGAAATCAAATTTTTCCGCGACCGGACACGAGCTCGACGGTGGATCTTAAAATCGGTGTAGGTTTTTACGTGATTGAGATTGTCCAAAAAGCAAAACTTTATAGAAACATCAAAACTAAAAGCAGTGATAGATCTTCTTCCTGTTCCAACACCCCGTCTCCGCAAAAGCTCCCTGTGATGATCCATCGTTGAAGAGGGTGGCGGTTTGGAGATGAAACCGCATCTTCGATAGCAGTCCACGACTGAGTGCTCGGAAAGAGTGTATCAATCTAGACACGATAGACATGAAGGAGCACTCCTCGACTCAACAAAATAGACTTGGCCATTCGTCACAGAAATGCACCGAAACCTCCTGTTCGCATGTTGACAAAGACATGAAGCGGGTAGAGGAAGCTTGAACACGACTCTTCAGAACAGTTTTTGAAGCGTGCCGCTGCTGAATGTGCAATTCTGAATGATTTTTGCTCAACAATGTGGGACAGTGCGGCACTCGGGCCTGCGCGAGCCTCCATTGTCGAAGACCACAAAATGTATTTGTATCCGACACTTCTCATCTGAGTCTTCGCAATCTGTGGTGTCCGCGTTTCGCAGGATGCTCAGATATTTTCGATATTCACGAGAAGAAGGACGTTCAAATTTATTCGTGAAGTCTGCAATCGCAAAGGCAAACACCTTCTCCTTCATTCGGAGGAAAGGCTTCCGTAAGTGAGAGCTGCTATCAACTTTGTTCATCAGTACTTTACATACATCATCAAAGTGTACCGGTAGATTCTTTCTTTCGTCCGCCACCGTGCTTTGCAGATATCGCAGCGTCGCCGTGCTGCGGTATGTACTCTTTCATCTGTATTCGCGAGTCATCGACCATACTGTCACTACGAGAGTAGAGTAGTTTTTTTTTATTGCGTTCGCACTACAAGTATACCGCCTAACCGAGTGGATCGAGCAAACCACTCTTAAGCAGCTCCCCACCAACGCCCGCGCGGCACACCCTGCCTCAGACCTTCAGCGTCGTCAGCGCGTCATCTTGTTCCCGGTCCCGTCCCCGGCCCCCCCTCGCGCAGCAGCCGCACGCCACCCCCATCTGTACCAGGCTCGGCCCGTAGCTTTGCACCGTTTTCTCTCCGCCCTCCACGCACGGGCCAATCCGCTGCCGCACAAACGCCGAGATCTGCTGTTCGATCAGGTGGTGCGACCAAATCAGGAGGTTCGCGGCCAGGCTCGCCTTCATGTCGCGCGCAAACCGAACCGGCGACATATCCACCTCGTCGAACTCGACACGAACGTCCGGGCTCACGTCGAAGTAGGGGTAGTCCGTTGCGGAGGAGAACTTAATTTGGAACTGCGCGATGCGGATGCTTCGGGACGCCGCGCCAAACTTGGAGTGCACCGCGTCCACGTACGCATCGCCCCGACTTCGCTCGAGCTCGGACTCCGACGCGCGGTGGATCAGTTCCGCGGTTTCCGGGTCGATCCGGCGGGAGTGCTTCTTCGAGGCCTTCCTGAAAAAGCCGAGCAGGCCCTGCTCCGTCGGATTCAGGCCGTTCAGGGCCTTCTTGGCGTCGATGGAGTAGCCCTGTTCGGTGCTGTACGCAGACTTTGTTGCTGTCAGACTCACCAAGGCAGCGGTCGCCTCGGCAGGGCTGAGAAAGTGAAAGTTGTGCCGGGGCGACGCACGGGCAGCAGACGGCGCAACGCACGTAGCCAAGCCCCCGGGCTCGTCGCCGTCCACGGCTTGCATTTCCACATCCTCCTGGTCCGCAATGGGCGCACCGCCAGCACCACCCTCCGAGCTAAAATCGCTTGCGCCATCCCCAGACAGGATCGTCTGCAGCGCCCCCCAAGGACACGAGGAGCCGCCCGCCCGAAACTGCCGGCTGCGCCGGTCCCACAATCGCCACGCAGCCTCCTCGATCTCGTTGAAAGCCTCGGGCGACTCCACGAAGAACTCGACATCCACCTTGGCGTTGATCTTCAGCGAGTACATTCGGATGCCGGATACGTACTCGTACATCTGGTTGACGTTCTTGTTCCGTTCGAACCGGCACGCGTCTTCCGTTGTGACGGCCTCCCCCGGCGTGCTGGGATACTGGTGGGCACCACGAATGTCAGGGACGCGCCGTATCTTGAACCCGATCTTGGGCAGCTTCCAGAGCAGCCCGTGCCAGTTGAACGCCTTCGCGTGCAGGAGGTGGAAAAAGTCCACGTTCGGGTACAAATTCGCCTCGAGGCAGCTCTCCTCGGTGCTGGCGGCGAGAAACTGCTCCGCGTGGGACTCATCGAACACGTCGGTCTTTTCGAACAGTTTTTTGTGCCAGGCCGGCGTGTCCTCGTGGGTCGCGAAAAGCCGTGCGGGCCCCTGGTGCGGGTGCGCCGGGGATGCGTGGCCCGAGCCGGGAGCGGAAGTGGACGACGATCCGCCGCCGAAAAAGTACCCGGTGAAGAACCCGGTGGAAGGAGCTGCGGAAGTCTGGGCGGCCGTGGTGGAACTCGTGCCGCCAGTGGTGCCGTCGGACACCTTGTTGTTTTCCTCACCTACTTCGACAAAGCCGCCCTCATCTGCTCCGTCCTCTGCCATCTTCGGCTCCACCTTCCCTTCGAATAGTGGCCAGGTCTGCGTTGCGCTCGACTCACTGCGCGGCGACACGATGTCCTCGCTTTTCTTGGCATCTCCCGGTCCCGAAACGGCCCCCGCCGGATCCGGACTAGGGCTGCGGCTGCGGTAGAAGGCCTTGACGCGACCCTTATCCCCGGCACCAGTCTTCGCGGCGCCGTCGTCTGATGTGGACGAAGCGAACCACGAAGATGCCGCAACGAAAAACGACGGACCGGAATGCAACAAGAGGAAGCTGCCAAGAGCGCGGAGCGAACGCTGCGGCACCATCTTCTGATCCTGATGCTGATCCTGATGCAATCGTGCTGACAATTACTTTTTTCGCCAAGTAGTTTACTCTCCGTTTTGTCTGAAAAAAGCAGTGGATTCGTACCATTACCATTAGCAAAACGGATAACAACGAGCGGTCACGAAAATGCGGAGAACCACAACAAATGCACGTTCTGAAGCGAACACATTTATCCTTACGCATTCATTGCTTTCTTCCCTGCGCACAATATCCAGGCGGGAGAAGCGGTAAATTTTGTCTGAGAAACCCCTTCTTCATTTATTTGCTTCAGCGACTTCAGCAGGAGGAATAGGAAACAAAAACATCTACTTTAGATCATTTTTTTCGACCTTGGATAGCTGTCCGCTGTGTTCCCGGCCTCAGCGCTCCACTCAGAACAGCAACACAAGTCAGTGTCAGTGTACTCATGCGCAGAATGACAGCAGCTCGACAGAAGGCTTGTCGTGAGCGCGGTTCCATTGGCAAGACACGCGCTGTTGTCGAAAACATGCGATAGCGCTCGCTCCTTTTCCTTTCATTATCCAGCGTACCCCCAACGAAGTGCAACGAAACAACATCAATGAGAGTCACCATGAACCGCATGGATTTTCAAATGATACTATTGGTTTTCGTAGCTCATCCCCCACTCATCGTAGCTCATCTTATACGCATCGAATGGATCTGCGTTCACGGTCAGCTGAACGATGTCTTCGCGCGATCTGTACTTCACCTCAATCATCTGATTTGAGTGCTCGCATGATTTTTCGCACTCTTTCTCAAGCTGGGTCGACAGTGCGCGTCTGCAATCGGGGTCGATTTCAGGCCAAAAGTCGTTGTCTGCTAATCTTCCAAGCAGAAGGCCAGCCTCCATCGTGCTCAAATGAAACCCAGACAGACGTATCCACTTGGCCGTGAGCCCATTCATCAAGAACTCCTTGAATCTGCTGCGACACCTCGGCTCTCTTCCGCCATAGACCGCGCCCGGGCCCACGCTCAGAAGCAACACACGAAGATGCGGGAAGTGCTCCTTGCAGTCTCGTAGGGGAATTTCTTGCAGCGACAACTTTGTTACACCTCCTGTTCCCCGCCAGACCCAGTCTCGCTCCCACAGAAGCTCGTTACTGACGTCCTCTTCGCCGCGACGCCTAGGCTCCGCGCCGATTTCCAGGCTGGTGAGACGCGGCGTGACGACCGAGCTCCAGAATTCGCGTCCAGAAGAAGAAGAACTGCCATCATCTAATAGTGCTAGTAGTGCGTCCGCGTCTAAGGTGCAAGAAAAGTGCTCGACAGCGCGACCGCGCCGCGCCTCTTGTGAATGCAAATCCTCCGAGTTCCGCGATGAAGCGCCGTCCTGCGGTACAATGCCAGCGCCAGCCGAGGGCGCCAAAAGCTGGAACGCCAATGATTGTGGCGTCATGTCCTGCAGTCTCGATGCGCCGTACAGCTGCAGGCGTCGTAAGTTCGGCAGGAGCACGGAAGTGCTTGCGCAGCCTAGCGTGTTGATTTCCTGTAGTGCCACCGTGCTGGAAATGCAAAGCTCCTCGAGCGCCACAAGTCTGGCGAGTGAGGTGGCAAACCGGGTCATGAGGCCCTTGTCGGCGTAACACGAAGGGACGCACCACCCTCGGGGCACTTGAACGAGAAAGATGAAACTGATGAGCCCGCAGCCGAGAAGTGACTGAAGAGGCGCCAGAATGTTATCCAGGTTCAGCGGTGCGTCCACCTCCGCGGCGTCTGTGCCAGCAACAACAGCCATCCGACCGAGCGTAGAGGCGTCCGGAATCACGACGTGGACGCGCAGACGTTTCAGCCTGCTTATATCGACATATGCATGGACTGGACTCAGATCATCAATCGACGCGACCACAGCGTCCTGCTCCTCGACGCGACGGTCCAGCGCGAGAGTTCTGGTAAAGGCCGTACACGTACAGCTGAGGTTCACTGCCAGAAGCGTTCCATTCTCCGCGGTCACCGCCTTCAGGATCCTTTTGCTCGTTCTTCTCAGGAGCGCCACTTCGTGAAACGTCAAAAATTCCAGTACGGTCTCGCGCAGTCCGGTCGTTTCGAGCAGCTCTTCTAGCGTCCTCATCTTCGGCTGCAGCGATTTTAGTCCGACTGAAGCCTCCATTTTTCTTGTTTCTTCGACGCTGCCGACGTGTACGCGAGTCTCAATTTCTAGTAAGCCGGGGTTTATCTTATATCTTTATCAGCGCAGTGCGATATCCACCATTTCTTCCACTTCTAGTTCTAATTCACTCCAGATTCATCTTAGAGATTCGACGAGCGACCTCAGCCGACTCCGCTGAGGGCCTTCCAAATCCTTTGCACTGTTCAAGGTGCACGGCTTTGCTCATTTTTTTCACGGTGTCACTGTGGGCCATTCCCCTCGTTCGGCTCCTCTGGCTTTGCTCGTCTCTCTGGGTGTTTCTCTCGTCACTCCCATCGGCCAACAGCCTCCGAACTTCCATCGAGCCGCGCAAACGCGCCACCTGCGGTGTGCATGTTTGCACATGAAGGGCTATAGGGCATGCGCAAATAAACTGCACCGACGTTTGCCTTTACCAAACGGTTATCAGAAGCTTCTCCCCAGACCAAGAAGATGTACACCACAAGCATGATCGTCTTTTCGCGATCGTGAAGTTTGTCGTACAATCAGTTCGGAACTTTATCAGCCGTAGCAGGTCCCACTCCAACTCCATTGATAACCACAACTCCACGTTGCAATTTAAGTTGCCACCCGTCGCCGTCGGATGTGACCTTCATAAAACGAATGGATCTTCTGACTGTACACAGTTTGAACTTACTCCGACGACACAACCTGTATCTGGCATCAAACTCAAAGCGTTCTACTCTATTCCTCCGTGTCCGAGGGTTCCGGTACGTATCCGCCCACAATTGCACGCAAGGGGCGACCGACTATTGCCGACTGCCTCCCTGCAAGCGGTCCCTTGCGTACGTTTACTCCGTCTTCCCCAAACAAGTGTCGCAACGACGTATACAGCCGAAAGCTCACAAGTTGCCACACACCGTCGGCAACCCCATTCTCGATCGCGAATCCCTCTTTATCCCTCACAAGCAGACCGCGATTAGCCGCCCCAAAGTCCAGAACGGGCACCCCATTCGCGCCGCCCCACCACTCCGTCTCGAGGCGAGACTGCATCACATCCTCGGGAAGCAAAAAATCGTCGTCGTCATCGTCGTCTTCAGCGATACCTGGACAGTCCTCAGCTACATCGTTGATCATCTTTTCATCCGCTGGTAGCGGGGTGAGCGCTATTGTTTCCGCCGGGGATTCAGGCATTTCAATTTCTTGCTCTCCAGCGTTTCCTTGCTCTCTCCCACAAATTGTCGCGAGCTCACTCGGCAGTGTCCCGTCGAAAGCCGGTCGGTGGATCGAGAGTGACGCGCCGCTCGTTTTCTGCTTCAACTCTGAGACCGCTTCTGCGTGCAGTTCGAGTGCCAGTCTGTCGAGCTTTCCCCAGAAAGCGGCCGAAGTTTCCGGGAACTGCTTCGGGCCCTGGCGTTTCAAAAACGCCAGTAAACGCGTCGTCAGCGACGGGTCGCCGCGGCTTAAACAAGCACAGAATGGAGACCACCCACTGAACAAGTCCACCGCGAGAAGTGTGTGCACTTTGAGAGCCTCTTCGCGCTTGCTGAGGACCAAATGCGCAACCGCGTGGAGAAAGGGGAGCTCGAAGAGCGGCGCAATGGTCGACCGCGGCAGAAGCAGTGGCGCAGACTCATCGAGCGTTTCAGGCCTGCTTGGCCCACTGGATGACCCTCTGTTCCTCGCCAGAAAAAACCTTGCCTTTTCCGAGTAGTTGAGCACCGCCGCCGGACTTTTCATCACCACGTTCTTCACCAGCGTGACCAAAATCTCCTCCCGTTCTTCCCGTGATTTTGGTGCGGGGAACCGCGATTTATTACCCACTTCGGCAACACCGAAGCTTCGGACCAAGACCTGCTTGCCAGGCGTTCTTTGCCCGAGCTTTCGGATGGTCCAATTGTACTGACGGAACAATGGGTTCCCCAGCACCGCGACCATAAGTGTCGGTGCCCACCGCTCGTAGATCCGCAGAAAAACCCCTGGCTCGGACACTGTATCGCCACTTTTACGGGCGGATAAAGTTGCCGCCGCCGTGTTCAACTCGCCGGTGGTGGGGGCTGAATGAACACCCGAAGCACTTCCCAGCAGCCGTTGACTCAGTCTGCGCTCCACACCCAGTAAGGATCCTGACCTCGACGAACGGCCTGCCGCTCCGACACCAACGGCAGAACTGTCCCTCTGCAGACCCACTCCCGCCGCCGCGACGAGCAGCGACGGGTCGAAGAGCTGCGACTTCACTGGCGCCGCCTCCACGATTGCGGCGGCAAACCGAGCACGCGCGATCTCAAACCCGGACTTGTCAGACACGCGCAACAGGTGGCACAGAAGGCTCAGGCTGTTTCGCCACTCCGGGAACAAGTACAGGAACTCGCGACACCTGTTCAAGGAGCAGCACAGCAGAAACGCCAGCTCTTCTTCGTCGGCCATGCCCCGCTGCGGACCACGGACGAGGAATTCTTCCGCCACGGCTGCGTTTTTCGACGGCAGGCGCCGGTGCTCGTCGGGAGTCGGCAACGTAAAAGGGCTTTCGTCGTCGCTGTCGTCCACTGCCTTCGCCTCCAGAAAAGGGTCCGGCTGCCTGATGATCACGCGAAAGTGAGGACTCGCCGCAGCTCCGTCTCCCATCAAAGCCTCGGCCTTTATCGCCGCAAAATCGACCTTCGGCAAATTCCGGTCCGGGTTGCGGACGCCAGCGGCGGACTCCTCGGTATGGACAACCGGCGCAGGGGACGGAGAACCTCCGCGGAGCTCCTCGAGCGCTACCAAGCCTCCCGGAACGTGCCACCGCCGCGCAACATTTTGCCGCAGCTTCTCCACGGTCTGCGTTTGGGCCGGGTCGACCTCAAAAGTGAACCGGTTGGCAGCGAGATCAATGACCGTTATCGCCACCCCGCCGGGGATTGCCTTGGAGCCGCCGCGGCTCTTCGACATTGACATAGTTATAGTTTACGGGTAATAAAAGTATGTCGTGTTGCGTGATTGAGAAAGCCAAAGCTTCTCTTACTTGCTTTTTGTGTATGTTAGTATGGCTCTGTGGGGTAACTGGGTTTGAAGAAGCTTCTTACGCCTTGTAGTGCATGTCGGTATGGCTCTGCTTCGTGGACTCAGATAGAAAGGGACTTGCCTCGCTGAGAGGTAGAGCAAATCTTCAAAGAGACAAACAAATGTCGCAGCTTCAGCAAGTATCGGCTCAAACTCAATCAAGATTAAAGTGGGAGTTTCTGTCATCTGCACATTTGTTTTGTTTGCCACTAAGAGTTTTACGTTACGTTCTTCCTTTTGGAACAAGGTTGGTCTTACTGCCCTAAGTATGGGTTGCTTACGCGGGTATGCGGGGCTGTATCTGTGCTGGGATATGCAACTATGCTTGCCACACACGACGGGGCTCTGCGAAAAGGGCTGGCAACAGGGAGCCTGCTTGCAATCAGGAATGACAAACTGACAGCTGATGCAATCCAGCAAAACATTGGTGATGCACGCGAGACGTTTTCGCACGCCACTGACATGATAGAGGAGCTTCTCGACAGATCGTCAGGCGTCTTTGCTGCGTAAAAACACCGACACAACCGATGACAGCAGGGACCGACGAGGCAAGCAGCCGCAGGAGAGCAGAAAAGCTGTCGCACATTCACCGTCGTGATTCCGCAAGGCACTGGCACACTCGCATGACTCACATTGTAGTTGATGTAAAGGCCGCGGCCGCAAATGACAATTAGTGGATAGTCGCGACGTCGACACTTCTATGTAAGTATCTAAATCAGCAAGGTATATCAAGAAATTTCTTCGCTTTCGCGTCGCGATTCTGGTAGACGCGCTGCTTTGTTTTTCTATCCTGGGCGCTGGCTTTGGCACGAGAGGCTATCTTTCAATGCCAGCAGGGAAGTACGGTAGCGCATCCACATTCACATTTGCATTGCGACGCGCTAACCCCGGGTCATCACCTTATCCGAGTTTCCTTTTTTTGGACGGTCTCGCCCCTTCCTCCCCATCGTTCCCCGACTGCTCGTCCGCTGACAAGTAGTCCCCTCGTTCTCCGTAAACCCCCATATCCAACCGCTTCGTTTTGTACACTCGTCCGCTGCGGAACGATCGCATGCGCTCGTCTTTCGTCTTCGCGCTGCGGCCGTTCGGATCCGTCTCCTCTTCCATCATTGTCACCGCCGCAGGATTTATCTCGTCGAGCTGCTGGCATTCCTTCTCCTTCGTTACCTCGTCGAGGATGCGCACACAGCGGTTTTCCTGGGGTGCGTGCGCAGGTAGTTGAAACTAGGTTTTGAATTTGGTTTTGATTTGGTCGTGCAAAGGAAAGTTAATAGTGGGGGTGGGCACACTCGATTTCGATTTCTGATTCTGAACATGGGAACAAGCGCTAGAAGTAGCCGTGTACCACGAACACCCGGCGGGTGGTTGACTTATCCCAGGCGAGCTCTTTCCACCCCGTCGCGTCGTGGTACGCGACGAGCTCCAGTGGGCTTCTTGGCGAGGCGCGACAAAACAGACAAAGTGCGTGCTGGATCCCCCGGTGGAGCGCGCTGTACATCGGGCCGCTGCGCCACTCTTGCAGCCGGTAAGTTTTCGACGGCCCGCCCTTGGCCTTGTGAGTCGCCACCTTGGCCGTGGGTCCCTTTTGAACTTCTTCCCCCTCGACCTCAAACACCTTTACGTAACGCGAGCTGCGGTAGTCTTCCGTGTGCAGTCTCCGCTTCTCTGCCTCCTTCGGCACGCGTGCGCTCTGGCGCAGCCAGAGCCCGTTGAGCGCCTCGTTCCAAAATCCCATACCGATGAAGTTCCGTATTAGCTCTTGCGGAATGTACTCGCACCATTTGGATTCCGCGAGTGCCCTCGTCCCGCGTAGCTGCACGGCGACCGCGTCGGCCGGTTGCAGTATGTCAAACGCCGGCGCCTCGCCTTCCGCTTTCGCGTGCGCTAACGAATCGCAGAGCGTCCGGGCACACACGGGACGCGCCTCCTTTGACTTCTCCTTCTGTGGTTTCGGGTCAACGGGCAGAACCCCGACCTCTCTCTGAAGCTCGGACCAATATGATTGCTCGCTCAAGCCGCGCTGTGACCAGTCTTTCCGCCCCCCTCCTCCTTTCTCTGATGTGCCTCTACTTTGATCTCGCGCGGTTCCTGTGGGTTTCGCTTTCGAAGAAGCAGCACCAGACGACGCGTTATTCTTCTCACCCCTGGCTTCGAACCCGCCCAGGCCGAAGTTGTTCAGGAAGCCCTTCCCGGTCACTTCCGCCAGGACCCTGTCCAAATCGCGCCGCCGGTACACGTACCAGCCGTACGGAAGTCCTCCTAAGACCTGGTCCGGCCGCAGCGCCAGTTGAACGCCGTCGTCGAACGCCTCCGAACGCCTGCCATTTCCCGCGCGCTGCAGCAGCCGGTCGCGAAACCGGGCGCGCGCCACGACATTTGGGCTCAGCGTTCGGTCGCTTGTTGCCCGACGAGGGATCTTGAGGTCATGCGGAATGATGCCGTCACAGAGCCGGTCGGCCGTGAGCAGGTGCTGCTCGAAAACTGTCTCCGGGCTCCAGCGGTAGCACAGAAAGTAGTCCTCCGGGGGGGAGCGCTGCAGGTAGAAGTTGCCCTGCCCGAACGCGGCCACGATCTCCCGCGCGCGGGCGGGCTCCAGAATTGTTGTATGATCCCCCCGCTGTTCAAGACTGACGTACTCCCCGTTCGCGTCAGTGACCGAAAAGCCGCGCAGAACTTTCACGTCGTGTAGTGCAGACTGGGTCTTGGCCTTGCCCCGGGATGCACTAGCACTGCCACCCTTCTGGGAGAGCAACTGCGGCGATTCCTCGGGCTTGCAGTCGGACACGCGCGCAGCCGGATTTTCGCGCAGCACGCGCGCCAATCTGAATTCCGTTGGTGTCTGAGATTTGGCGGCCGTCCGGAGAGTGGGAGCGGCTCTTTCCTCCGTGCGGGGAGGGCCGCTGCTTGCGTGATCTTCGGCCGGGACGCCGCCGTGAAGGAGCTGCGACGACGTAGTGCCAGACTTCGTATCTGCTGCGGGGACACCTGGAGCCTGCCGCGATGAAGACGATGATGATGACGCGCCGCCCGCGTTCTGTCGCAGGTAGTTTGTTATGGTGGCTACGCTTGAGTCCGATATTATCCGCAAGCTGGTACGTCGGGGCTCCTGTGATGTGGTGGATTGCTGGGTTTTTTACTTTGTTGCCCGATACAGACAGAGTTGACTTGAGGTTGAGGACAGAAAAATTGAGTAGGAGTCTCATTCTCAAAGTAAAGTTAGAAAGCTATCTGATAGTAGTACCGCGTCGTCCTCTCGCTTCGTCCAGGTCGTAGGCTTCTCGACATCGTCCTCATCGCTGTCGCGTGCAAATCCAGCAGGCTTTGCAGCTGGTGCTGGTGGGGCTTCCAGCAGTCCCGCCGCACTACATCCAGAATTATCTACCGGCGCTTGGTTTTCCGTTACGCTTACGACCACCGGCGCAGCAAAAGGCGCTCTCGCATTTGCTGGCATCACGGAACTGCTAGACGCACCTCCCGCACCTGGATCCGAGGCGGTCTCTCGGGACGATCCCTTATTCTCAGCTGGCACGGCATCAGCAGAAGCAGAATCGACTTGGTCCTTTGCTCTTTCTGTCTCGACCTCCAGCGAGGAAAGCGCCGCCACACCAGAAGCGCACTCCACACCCGCGGTTTCCCTTTGTTCCGCAACAAAGGTACGACTTGCAGTTGCAGCAGGCGACGCAACTTTGCCGGACTGGCGTGCTACAAGTACAGCTTTGGAGGGTACTGCCGGCGGATCCGACTCGTTCTGAAGCTGAACGTCGACACCGGGCGAATTACAAGCGGCGGCCTGCGTGCTTTTTCTCGTCGGTTCTGCGTCAGCAGGAAGTACCGTCATCCCTTTTTCAGAGGCGTCAGCTTTTGCCGAAGCAGCAAACTCAGTTGCTCCCTGTGCGGGGGACGACGTCGGCTCTACAGGACACCCCGGCCCGTTCCCCAACTGCTCTGCGTGCTTCGTCCGGAGGCGCGGAGCGTCGAACGAGGTGGGCTTCCGCTGCCTGGCTCGTGTAGATGTAGAAGCACTGGCTGGCACCGCAGCTTCCACCGGCGCCAGACCACCCACCGGCGGCTGCCATGATGCGAACGCAGCAGCGTCTGGAGCTGTTGCTGGAACGAAAACCGACCGCTTCGTTCGCCAGCCCGTCTCCTCGTCTTCTTCCTCCACGATGCGGAACTCTCCCGCTCCGGCCCTGAGGAGCTGTACGCCAGCAAGGGGCGCTGCCAGAAGAGGCGAAGGCCCGACTGCCGCCGCGGCACCACTTTGCAGCGCAAGTTTTTGCTCGACGGGCAGTACAGGCACGCCCGCCGTTGCACTTCCTGTTATGTCCGACGCTGCAGCGGATCGATACTGCTGCTCCGAGGTGGCAGAAGGCTCGGAGGTCCGCGCGCAGTCTGTGCATGTCGCAAGCGCAGCGTCCTGTGTTAACGTCGGCGTTTGAGGTTCCGCTGCCGCAGCTTCGGGCCGAGAAACTGCCCGCATCTGTTCGCGACACTCCTGCTGTGGTGTGGCAGAAGGCTCGGAGGTCCGCGCACAGTCGTCCTTCTGCTCGTTCGGGCGTGCAATTAGAATTGATTCCGCATCTGCAGTCCCGCCATCTTGCGCGACACTAAATTCTGTGCGCGGCTGCTCAGCTGCATTTGCCGGAGGCGCTGACGGTGACGCAGACGCTGACGCAGCCTCGTCTACTAGCGTCGGCTTTTCAGCTCCAGCAGCGCAGGAGCCATCGTTGTGCGGCGTTAGGACTCTCTGCGCAGGTGCCTCTTCCTCGTCGACTTCAATCGTCTTCGTCTTCGATGGCTCCACGTCTGCTGCAACACCGTCAGAGTCTCTCTTTGGTGGCGAGGCTACACCTGGGCGCTTCATTACCTCTAGGTCCTTCGCGTTCCCAATCCGCAGTTTCTGCTCCGGCTGATCCGCTCCCTTCACTTCGGTGTCGCAGCCGTTCTGCGCTGGAGCTGGTACCAGCAAACTTGGCTCCGCCACTAGCACTAGCTGCTCGTCCCTGACGTTTTTGCTGCTGTCTTCCGCCGAATCCCGCGGTGCGTGTTCGACTTCGACCTTCCCCTGCTCCGATGCTGAACTTCGGGCCGAAGCATTCGCTGGCTCCACCGAAACCCCCCCAGGAGCAGCGCTCGCGGCTGGTCCTGCGCTATTGTGTTCCGATTTCGAGTTGGACAGCTTCAGCTCGCTGGACTCTGAAAGCTCGTCGTCTGACGATAATGAATCCCGCATGTCGAGGCCACCTTTTTCCTCTTCTGAGCGAGAGGACGAAAGCAGGTCGGATGCCCCGTCGTCGGGTTCAGGACTGTGCGGCTTCCCCTTTTGCTTCTTGTTCTCCTTCTCGTCGCCGTCGCGCGACGGAGTACTAGCTTTCGCCTTCCAATCGCCGCCTCCACCACTTCTTCTGCGTCGCGATTTTATTCTGCTGCCATCGGAGTCGCCGTCTGCCTCCACTATCGTAGTCTTCGTAGGTTTCCCCTGCTGTGCCGGTGGACGAGATGCGCCTCCGCCCGCCCGGTCTGGAAGTCGTTCCGGCGGTCGTTGCTTCGATGAAACAGCCCCTTCGGCCTGTTTCTTCAGCTTCTCTTTTTCGTCCCTCAGCCTGCAGTTCTGCAAGAGACGTCTCTCGATCTCCTTCGCCGATGGACTTCTTTGCCTCCGCGGGATACGTCTCTCGACCTCCTCCGCCAATGGACTTCTCTGCCGCCGCGTCTTCGGACGCGAGACGGCGGAGTCCTCATCACTATGATCCGAGCTAGCCGACATGGTCTCGACGGACACGCTTTTTGCGAAAGCGGAGAGATTAGTGATTGATCGAGCACTTCATCTCGATGAAAAAAGTAAAAGTATTAGTTTTTGCTTTTCCTCAACAGCCTCACGTGAACATATTATCGGCAAGTTAAAGAAAGCCTTACTGGATGCGTGGCGCGAGGAACAGGTTCTGACGGATGACTCGTTTCTATTTCCTGTCCTACATACCTTGCTTTAAATTTAGCAAAAAAATCTGTTTTTGTTGTATGTCTTCTTTTTTTTTGTGCGCCTATCCTTATCATTCGATGAACTAAAAGTTCACGACTGATCCTCGGCTGCAGCTCCATGCATTTGGCACTCACTCGTCTTCGTCACTTCTCACGAACGTAGATCGCATGCGCATCGCGGGGGAGTACGACGGATAGACCACGATAAGAGAGGACGCAGCACTCATTTTGGGATTTACTCTGCGCTGGTCCGTCACTACTTGTTTTTGTTTCGTCTTCACATGATCGTCTTCTGAAGAGCACTGCGTTACACTTTACTCCTTCGTTCTTCCCCTTCGTTGAGTCATCAAATTAAGACCAGGTCTTCAAGCACGGACTGAAGGAACCACTCGTGCCTGTAGGGCGCTGCTGACATTCTGAGCAACACAAACGAGAGCTGTGATCGCAGGCCTTTCGTTTTCTTTTACTTTTTCTTGCACTTGCTTCGGCTTGACAAATTCAAATTGACTCACTGCGCGGCACGCGTGCACGGTACGTGCGCCGTCGACGTTATTGTTTGGACCCTCGGGTCTTCTGTTTTTGTAGCGAGAGTTTTGTCCCCCTCGCGGTCAAATGAATGCGTAACAACAAGAACCTTCACGTCTACTTACACAAAAAAACGGCCGCGACATCGCTTCGCCTGTTTTGCCCTCCGCGAAATGCCGCTGCAGCCACCCCGCTGTCGCACTTAAAAAAGGAAGCACATCGTCAACAGTACAAAGAAAAGTTCGTCTAGTCTTGTTTGATGCACATGCAGATGAACGGTAGTAAAGTTAATGTTAAAGAAGTGCAAGACATTATAGGCCGCTTTCCTCGTCCCACTCGAAGTAGAGCCCGTCTTTAAGAACCACTGTTCACGATCGCTACATCCCGAACATCAACAGCATTGTGGCTACAATCGCGACGACACGCGACGCGGAGCTGACCGCTTGTCCAGACGCTGATCCTTCCGCCGAGAGACCCTTGGCTGAAAACGTGTCCATTTCGTTGTGGCCGCCAGAGCGCATACAGTAGTCGATATACTTTCCGCCGCCGTCCCCCAGTGCGCAGCTTGAGTCCGGAAGGTAGGGCCCGCCGGAGAGACACTGCAATCGCGTTTGTAATTCATAAATTTTGTCTTTCTCACCTCCATGACGAATCGGATTATTCCAGAGCGCGGCTCGTTCGTTGTATGAATTTGAATCCATATCCACATATGAATAAAATGCTATCGAATGGCGCGTGACGAGGAGGTGGTCATCTTCATCCTCATCGTGACCGTAATAGTCGACAGCACTATACCTGTATTTCTCCTTCGACTTTGTCCTTTAGGTCGCGCATGGTTGGGGAGAACTCCTCCAGACACTCTTCCTCGGTGTAGAACTTTCCGCAGTTGTCCGCCTTGAATTGCTCGAGGTCGCGAACCGTCTGCATGCGATTCTTCAGGTCGCCCACGACCGGAAGACAATACTTCGAGTGTGCAGCGTCCCACCAGTCCTTGCAATAGCAGGTCCCCGTGCGCCCCGTCGGATCCGTGGTCGGACAGTCGCTATTGTCGTTGCAGGGCTTGCCCACTCGCTTCGACTTCGCGGGGTACCTGTAGGATGAGCATATGTGGTTTAAATGCATCTATGTGGCTCCGACCTATCAGCATGCGTCCCCGGCATCGCCCTTGCGAGGGCCAGGAGGGCGGCTAAGGTCGCCATCAACCGACGCGGCACAAGAATGAATCAGCAACTTCTATGTTCTGCAGCGAAAGTGATCCGGCAACGAAAACTACATGTGAACGCGAATAAACTATCAGTTACAACTTTAGTGAAAACTACGTGCAAACTCGGTTCTTGTTGGTCCATCCCGTGATGCAGAGGCGGTCGTCTTTGGCCAGGTGTCCAAGCGGCAGGCTGAAAATTCGTCGACACCGGGGCGCGGGAACCTCTATCGTGTTGCACAGCATGTCGGTTCTGCACTCCAGATCCGAACTGCACTTTCGCCCTTCGTCGAGCTGCATTCTGCAGTACTTGATCCAGAATGGATCGTTCCCCGTAGGGTCGTCCGGGCAGTAGTAGTTCACGTGCGGGCAGTCGAAGTGCGACTTGCAAATGTGCGTCTCCTCGTACGGCCGCAGCGGCATGCACTGCCGTTTCTGCGATGGAGTTTGGGTTTTTCCAGGAAGTGCCGACAAAGCTACCACTAAGAAAGTTGTGCCTTATACATAGGGGCTGGCGCCCACCTACTTCGTACTAGTTTAAGTGCAGCTGGTGGTAGAAGGAATAAGAAAATTGTACGCTCCCCTCGGTGGTTCTCGCTGAGAGGCATTTGTGCAGTCCATAGATGCAGTCTTGGTCGTGCACGCAGCTCCTGCCCACCTTTCTTCTGTGGCGGCAGATCCAGGTGCTTGTGTCGTACGACGGCGTGGTGTACCACCACGCGCTCAGGCACGCGTTCTGCGAGTAGTCCAGGATCGGCCTCCCCACGCAGTCCTTGCAGGTGTCGTGGCACATTTCGTCCGCGCCGCAGTAGTACTTTCCCGCGTCCAGGCAGGCGGTGGGCGAGGGCGACACGCAGATGAAGAACTCCGTATCTCCCACGCTCTTCCACCCGCACACGGAACAGTCCTCAACGCACAGCACTAGCGTCGAGCAGTAGAACTTGGGCGGGATCTCCTGGAGGCAGCTGTCAGCGGAAAGCGTCTGCTGCTGGTGGGCCGCCACGTTGCCGACGATCTGCAGCTCGCGCGCGTTGTGCAAATTCTGCAGGTGCTGCACGGCGCGCTGCTGCTCCTTCAGCTCGGACTCCGCCTGGCCGAAAGGAGTGTAGTTGTTTCAAACAGTGAGTATGGCTTTGGAGTGGGTTCTTTCAGCTTGAAAAAAGTGAAAGTACCTCCAGTTCCACAAGGGTTTTTGTTAGCTGCGCGTCGAACTCCTGCGCCGTGATGAACCCGTCGTAGTTCAGATCGAAGCGCTGGAAGAACGCAACCTGCGATGAAAAAAGCAGTTCGATTGGTTCTTTTCTTCTTGGTGCCGATTGTCGTTGTTCTCGTTTGCACTCTGCTGCTCAACCCTGTGTGTTATAGCTCTGATGTCTAATCATTGCCATCGTCATCCACCAACTTAAGTACCATCGTGATCAAGTCCGTGATCGGGTTTCCCTGGATGCGGTAGGTGGCTGCCATCAGCGAGAACTTCTCAAAGTCGAGCGGGAACACGCTCTCCGAGACCCCCGCGAGGATCAACGGCCCGCGCGCACCTTCGGTCGGCTCCGCGGCGACCACGAGGCTGGCCCACTCCGTGTACACAAGCGATGCCGGGATGTCCACGCAATTCAGTGCGGTCGTGTTCCACATGCACCGCTCCAGGGGACAGGAAGACACGTGCAAAAAGAACTCGCAGGGCCGAAAGCACTCGCCCGCCTGGCAGAGCCTGGTGGGGTCGTAGAAGCAAGACGTTGTTCATATCTTTTTGATCCGCTACCGTTCCACAATTCATTTATGCAGCAGAAGCAGGAAAAATGATCGTCCATCACTAATTTCAAAAATAGACTACAGGGTAATGTTACCGAGAGCTGTCGCAGGGCTCGTTGTACTGCACGACGGTGGAATAGGGGCTCTTCTCGCACGTGCAGATGGTTGGCTCCGCAAGCTGCGACGCGTATTGACAGGCCGTGCATATCCGCTTCCCGCCGTCGACCGCGTCGGAGCAACCGCGCTCCTTCAGATAAAACCTGCGATATTAGTAAAGCCCTGGTGGCTTCTCAATCTCACTTCAGCTTTTTCAAAGTATTGATGCATGACCACCTTTCTTCTTTACTGTAAGTACCCCGGGAGGTGCTCCTTGCAGTTGGTCTCGGCGGTGGAGATACAGGCCTTGCGCTCGCACTGCTCCGGATGGCGGTAGGCCATGGTCGTGAAGGAATTGTCGTCCGACGACAGCCCGCCCGGAACCTGCAGTATCCGCCTCCACTGGGAGGCTTTGGCGCCCTTGTGGTACCGGGGGTCGGAGCGGTCAAAGTGCTTGGTGCTGTAGTCCTCGAGATTGAGCAGCTTTCGCGGAGCGTCCAGAGCGTCGTCGTGCGTCATTGTGGAGTTCTTCGCGCGCAGACTGCGCCGCAGCCGCTGGTTGTACGGATTGTCCGTGTGTGCCTGTTTTGGGGTCGGTTGTTCGCGTCCGAAGAGCAGGGCGGCCGTTTTGTTTCTACAGCTGTACGTGCTTCTACTTTCGCTCTGCGTGAAGCGTTACAACCGAAAACCAGACCTATACTCGCGTGCTGCTTATACGTGCGAAAGCGACTTTTTCCCGCTTCTCCCGGGAAACCGCAGCGCGGAGCCGTCTGCGAAGACGATCTCTTCGTAAAAATTCCCCGACCCCGCCGCTGCGTTCGTCTCCTCCTCCTCCTCCTCCGTGGCGCGGGCTTCCGCTTCTGCGTTCAATTTCGACTCTGCATCTTCCGACGCCAACTCCCCGTTTGCCCCGACCTCCAGAAGGCGCTTTACGCGTCGCTCCCGCGCGCGCCTCTCGATTGGCTCGCGCGTTTTGCGATACTCCTGGTAGGCCTTGCTCGTCTGGTAGTTCGGATCCCGGATCGACAGAATGCTTTCCTCCTGGAAGGCCGGAATCCTGTGCACCGCTAGGTTCTGCACCACCATGCTGACGCCCTGCGAGAAACCAGGTGCACCCAGCGTCGTAGGATCCGCACTCCCCATGGGGCCGCCGATCACCTCAAAAGCATGCCGGGTTTCGTGGCCGACGTCGAACTCTGGTTCTTCTTCTAGATGCCGTCCGCCTGCCGCAGACGACGCGGCTCTGCCGCCGTCCCGCTCTTGCTCCAACTGCCTCGACCCGCGCACGGTCGGCTCTCTGCTGTCGGCGTCGGTCGGGTCCGCCATTTCGTCCGCCATTTCGTTTTCCTCTATGGATTTCAGGCCGTCTTCTGTGGCTGCATTCTCGATTCGCTCTCGGATGCGTCCCGCTGAGTCCAGCGTCCCGTCGACGAGGCGCTCGGGCGGAGGTGGGTCCGCGTCTGGCACGGTCGCAGCTGCGAAAAGAAAAAAGCCAGTTGCGCTTCGCGGCGACTGCGACGGATCATGGCCAGCATGGGCGGTTCGGCACCTGTCGTGGTCGCTTCGACGCGCTGTTGTGCGTCCCCGTGCTCGGCAGTTCTTGGCATCGTTCCTTTCATCTCCCGGCAAGGACGGCGACAACGTAGATGGGCACGCGGACCACCGCGCCACCTCGACCGCCACAGCGCTGGCGACCAGAAGGCGACGAAACGCCTTGTTGACCCCCGGCGTCGCGGGTAGCCCACAGCCGCTGGAAATGCATGCCTTCCTCATGGCTGGCTCAGAACCCAGCATGGGAAGACAGTCGCGTTCACGTAGTGGCCGAACTCATAGTTTCTTCGACATATTCTACTTAGCTTGGCGCGGGTGTAGCGAGCAGGAGTGGCACTAACAAAAAAAAAACCACGCTTGCACCTCCTGCACGTGCACTACAGCGAGCGAGTCTGGCAATCGCGCTGCAAACTGTTCAGCAGCTACCTGAAGAATCTTCAAATCTACGAGTTGCGTTTTGCAGAATTCACACGAGCACTCGTCTTCCCTAACTTAGAACTTGCGCTCCTCTCCCACGTTCATCGCTCTGAGGCGCCCTCGGGTCCGTCTGTCTCTGCTTCATCGATTGTCAAACGATATTTGCCATTTTGGAATGCTTTTCGGCCTCAGGAGTGCAAAAGAAATCGCACCATGCAACAATCCAATTCCAATGCCATTTTTTCGTGCGCCAAGACCAAGAGTTTCGACACCTATTTCAGTTTTTCCGCTGAAAGAGGACTTCGCGGGCCTGCATTGAGCCGAAGAACCATACTGGTTCTCCCCGAGCATTTACTGCGTGCTCCCGCACTACCAATTCCATTTCTCCTGCTGCTTTCTGCACCAACCGAAACTCCCGAACGGCCATTCCGCGCACCCCGTCGCGCGTGTAACGCTGAAACCGCACCAGACTTCCCTGCTCCGCGTCGAAGTAATGGTGCCAGTTTGGTTGCGCGACGTCCTTTACGCAGTGCCACAACAGGGACTTGCACGCGGGTCCAGGTACTGGAAGCGGTCCTTTGGAGCCCAACGTTGCGCGCACTTCTGCCTTTCCGCAGGCCGCTTTCAGAACGGCGTCCCGCGCAGTGTCCTTCTCAAACGGCTTCTGTGTGTTGCACAGCAAACGCACCGTTTCGACTTGCTGCTCCGACAGGCCGCAGAGTTTTGCCGCAACTGATTGTTCCGCGAGTAGGTCCAGTAGCGCCCACTCCCCGGCGTTGTCGTGTTCAGAGGAAGAATCGGAAGCGGCGTCGTTCGACGCATCGTTTTCTGTCGCAGCAGGCGTGGCTGACGCCGACGCTGTGGTCGAGCAGGTGGACGTTTTCGTAGGCGATGAGGATGACTTGGTACCGGGAAACGCTGCCTCGATTCTGGAGGGAAAAAAAGGCTGCCCTCCGACAGAGCAAACGCCGGCTATTTTCACGCCCATGCCGTCGACTTCGGTTACCGCGAGATGAATGGTTCCACTTGCGCTTTCCGCAGCGTCGCTGCTGGCCTCGAAGAAAAGGCTGCTTTCGACGACGGCGGGCAGCGCGTCAGGATCTGCGTCTAACCAGAACTGGTGCCAGGCGTTTGCGGCTGCGTCGTTCTCCAAATCTTCCCTAGCAGTCCAGGACCCCACGAGTTTCCGCTGAAAATTCAGGACTTCCTCGCAAGTATCGAGGCCGTCTTGCGAAAGCGAGGCCATTTTGTTTTCGTGCTTGCAATGACGCTGGACGCAGAGCGAAGTGAAAACGAGGCTAACACACAGTTGAAGATGCTGTGGGGACGATACCTTTACCTACAGAGCTTCCGTTTTTACTATCGAGCGCAGTGTGCTGAGCATCAAACTCTTCAAGTACAAGTTCTCGTATGTGATCCTTTTCAATATCCCTTGGACAAGGACGGATCACTGAGGGATGAAAGAACGTGTAGCGCCGGCAGCGCAAAAAAAAATGTGAATCTCGTCGCACGTCCCGGCGCATCATCATGAAGAAGGTACAACTACAACCTCGAAGTCTCTAATCATTTTGGATTTCGTTCGTTTCGCTTTAGAGCAGGTGCCAGAGGTTTGTCCTCTCCATCTTCATCTCTGTCAATGTTTTCTTGCTTTTCGGTTTCGTCTACCATGATCGATGAAGATGATGACGCTTCGCCACTGTCTACTTTCGTATTTTTCTCTTCGAGCACGTCTTCGTTTTCGATTCCGTCCGTCGCAGAAGTTGCTCCTGCGCCAGCCGGTTCTACCTGTGCCCCACTCGCCTCCTCAGCCACCGCATCCCCCAGCACGTCCTTTAGCCGCTCCTTCAACCGCGCCTCCACCGCCGACAGGTCCACGGCGGGCAAAGTCGTCGGCACCGCAGGCGGCCGCACCAGGGCCGTTGCGTTGGTGACGTACTCGTCCGAGATCCAGATGAAGTTTTCTTCTTCCTCTTCTTGGTTTTCGATCTTCTTTTTCTTCCGGAGAAGCAGCCCGGCGGCCTTCACGTCGTACCAAAAAAGCTCGCCCGTGTGCACCTCTCGGTCCGCGGTGGTGATCTGGACGATGGCGCCCAGGGGCTGCTGGGACCCACCCGAACCCGCCATCCTTCGTGCCCTAAACAAGGAGTGGCTCTACGCCTACGACGCACGAGGTGAAGAGGATGGCACACGAGGACGGCCACGACATTCACGCTCAACACTGTCACAGCTGATGTAAGTAGAGGGACTGGCACTTTACATACAACGAACTGGTAAGATGAGTAGACACGACAAATTTCAACGTCCACGGTGAAACAGTTTGCGAGAAAGTGCGGCACGCATCACAATGAATCAGGCATCAATCACGAATCGCTCGCGAGAGTCTGTGATGGTCACCTTGATGTCGCGAACACCTGACGCCCTCTTGTTCGAGTGTCCAACAATGCATTGCCGATGAGGAAGGCACAGGCAGCGCAGCTTTGCTTCGCAGTATTGTTCGATGAGGATGAAATGGCGCTTGGAGTTTGGTAGGAGTTCCTTTTGCGGAAGATAGGACCGATACACACGCTGCGCAAAATGGGTTGCGGTTCTATCGCCTTCGCGCGCCATGGAAAGCTGGAAATGGGAGCCAACTATGTCTCCTGGCCTTTAGCTTTTTTTTTAATTCATTTTCATACCTGTTTCAGTCTTCTTGGTCGTTCATTTGATCCGCCGCCTCTTCTTTCCTCGACCGCAGCCCCACACGCCTGGGCGCGGCGCAGAATCAGAATCCTCCCCACCGCTTCCCTCATTGCCACCAGCGCCGTCTTCAGGTGGAGCATCGTGTCCTGTTCCCATCTGTGACCTTTTCCCGCTGTTGCCGTCTTCTTCTTCGTCTTCGCCCCCTGTCTCCTCCTCACTGGGCAGCTCCAGTTTCTTCAGCGCGCCCAAGTCCTGAGCGAAGAACCTGAACGAAAAATCCCAGGCCCATTTGTCCGCCTTGACCTGGCTCCATTCGCTGTAGAGCGCCCAGTCGTCTTCGACGTATGCGAGCAGGTCATGGTACACGCGTTTCAAAAAAGAGTCGTACATAGCAACGTCCACTGCTTTCTTCTTTTCTGCCGCAGTACTAGCAGCATGACTCTCTATTGCGCCATCAGAACTACTCGCCGCTGCTGCACCTGCAATCGATGCCGCATTGCCCTTCGGCTTCGATTTCGTTTGCGCTTTCGGCGCGACCGACGAAGACGAGGCGACAGCTGCAGACTGTGCCGGCGCATTTGCTTTGCTCGAGTTGTTGCACTGGCTTTGCTCGAGTTGTTGCTTTTCATCGTGCGGCGGGACATACGTCTTCAGGAACGCCCGCTGCTGTCTCAAGAAATTCGGAATGCAGGCATACACCGCCGCTGCCTGCAGACGCCTTTCGATTTCTTCCAACTTGCTCATCACGCGCGTCTTCGTCCCTCCTCCCGGTGCCGACTTCTTTTCACCTTTCATCGGCGGCGCGTCTTGCCCACCAGTGGCAACACCGCCTGTTGCTCTCTCCCTCAACTCGCAAACTTCTGGCGACCATCTCGCCGCAGCCTCGAGTTCATCCGCGGGGTCCTTGAACTGCAAGTCGGCATAGCCTTTTTCCTTGATGATCATCCAATTGACACCCGTGTGGCGGTACTCATCTTTCTGTTTCCAGTACGCCACTATCCGTTTTGTCGCCAACCGTCGCGCGCGCTTCAGGCAAGGCTCCCAGTAGTCCTTCACGAATTTGCGATCGAAGGCGTCGTCGGCGGATTTCTCGTCAGTGCTCTCGCCCTCCTCGGTTCCTTTCTTCGTTTTTCCCTGCTGCGGTTCGCTCTTCCACAGCTTACTAAGTTCGATCTTGGCGAGCTGCCGCAGCACCGTATGCGGTTTCTCGACAAGGTCTCGGTCCAGCGTATTTAAACCCGTGAGCTTTAGCTTCGGCTTCGTGAGAACTGAAAGCCAGTTCACCTCTGCAACCTGGTGAATGCTCTTCTGGATCGAACCCGATTCCTGCAACAAGGCATCCGGCCTGTCGCCCAGACGAAACAGATGACCTTTCCGGGCGAAATCGGCAAGCACTGTCATTTCGGCGTGGAAGTAGTGGCAAATGCGCAGCGCGGGCGCCCCTTTTGCTTTTGCCATGAAGTAGCGGAGACCGCGCTGCGCTTGGCAAGGCGTGGCAGCTGCGGCGTTGGTCGGTTTGCTTGCTGTCGCGGCGGCTTTCTCTGTCGGCAAGATTTCGTCTGCGTGTTCCTCCGCATCCAGCCCACACCCATCGACCGCGATCGCCTCCGCTGCCGAATCGGGCACCGATTTGTCGGCGATGCGTCGCGGTCGCCCCCGCTTCGACATGGCCGCTTTTGGTTTCGGGATCTTCGTCGGAATCTTATTCGGCACGAATTGGATTTTTGGCCGCTTGGCGGGTTCTTCTTCATCGAACGACAAGGCCCCGTCCCTAACATCGTCGTCGGAGCGGGACTCCATCCCGTCATTCCCGAGTAGCTCGGCGTCAAAAACATCATCCATATCGTCGTTCAGCTGCAGGGCGTTAGCTGCGTTTTTCGTTTTCCTTTTCATCGCGAGTTTAGGCTTCAGACGCCGACCCGCCACTCCAGTCGAAGACGAAGCCGCCCGCAGCGCCGCGTTTGCTTCCGCCGCTCCGACCTCGGTCTCTTCATCCTCTACAGCCTTTGCCCCGCGTCCGCCTCCGTTTTTTCCTTTATCTTTCAGTCGCGCATGATGGTGCAGCGGTGTAATTTTCGCGAGGTGCTGCGTTCCTGCGCGCCCCTGGTGACGGTAGGGCAAAAACGGCAGGGTGCGGCTTTTCTTCTCGCCCCCAAACAGCGCGGTCTCTGCCTCGCGCATCACTCCCTCCAGTTCCGCACCAGGCCTATTGTTTTTCACCAGATCCATGGCCTCGTGGCCCAGCTTGGCGACGATCTTCGTGTGGGGATGCAGCAGCCCCCGGTGTGCGGCGATTCGGTACCACTCATTGGTGTAGCTACCCTTGTAGCCGGACATGCCGAGGAAGTCGCCACAGACCTCACGCAGCCGCTCGAAGTCCGCATCACTGAAGTCCTCCGTGACCACGTCGCGCAGCCTCTTGCAGGGCCGCTGCTGCTTCGGAGGTCTTGTGGAAATTGCCGTCGAGGACGCGGACGACGATGACGAAGCAGCCGCCGCAAGTTCGAGAGCTGCGGGACCGAGTTGGCGTTGCTGCTCTACCAGCCCTACCACGGCACGCGCAGTAGATCCGCCACTTCCTGCTGTGTCAGCCGCTCCGAAGCCAGACTTTACTTCTGCTCCTGCTTCCTCTTCTGCTTCGCCCATTTTCTCGCTCGCTTGCGTTTTCGTTTTCTTGGCCTGGGCTTCCGCTTCCACCTCCTCGAGAAGCTCTGTTGCAGACTTGTGGTCCGGAGGGGTGGGAGCAAACAGGTCCACCAGAGGCCGCCAGAGCGTGAGAAAAACCTCGTCCCCGTCGTAATCGCCGCCGCTAAGCGGCTCCGCCGCCGCGTATTTCATGTCCGCATGGGCGGGAAGGATCATCATGTTGCAGTGTCGGAACCTTGAAACTTCCCGGATGGTCGCTTCGTCGTCGAGCAGCTCAAACTTCTGGATATCAGAGGCCTCCAAACACGGAGTCCGGCTCGCCAGCGCAGGCCCTGTGAAGTGAGCACGAGGTTAGCAAGGTTGGTGACGCTGACGGTGAGCACTTGCGCTTGCACTTCAACAGAAGTTTCTGCTATAATATAGCGCCATCTCGCCTGCTTTTTGTAGTTTTTACAGCGCGCTAAGAGTAAAACATATTCCGACGAAGAACCAGTGCGATTGTAAAGATGCAAATGCGATTGCAAATGCAATGACGTTTACACTCGCAGCTATAATCTCGCAAACAGTTAACAGCGTCGCTGTAATTTCAGCGCCCTTTTTCTACGAATTACATTTCGATACCTCGCAAGTACTTCCTATTGCCTCCTCGCATAACACAGACGACCGCGGTGCCCGCCTTCAGGGTCCCCGTGCGGTCGGGAACGATTGGCAGCCGATAGCTGTCCGGTAGACGAAATCTGCACGAGTTTGCGTTCTCCTCGAAAATTCCGGCGAACTTGCTGTAGATAGCGAGGTAGCGCCAAGGCTCATTCGTCCCGAAAAGCTCCTGCACTGCCGGCCGCTCTAGCGCGCCAGAGTCGTCATCGCCGCACGACCCTTGGCCTTGCCGCAGCGATGCAGTCGGCATCTCCTTCAGAACGTCCAGGGAGTCACCCTCCGCCGCGTCGCAGCCTGTGTCAAAGGCCTTGAGGCCTTGCTCGAGATTTTCTTTCGTCAACTCCCCTGCGACCTCTTTCTCTTCCTTCTTCCGAATGCGTTTCTTCTCGAGCTGCGCTGTCTTGTCCTCAGTTAAACGCCAAACAACGCCCTCAAGCTCGTCGTTGAGTTCGGAGAGTTGCGTGTCCTTCTTAAAAACATCTCGCGCCCGCTGCTCCTCTATACTCCGGCGAATTTTGCCGTTGCCCGTGCCTTTTTTGTCTCCCCTCTCGTTGTCCCGTTTGATCTCGCTGCCCAGCGCGCACGCGCGCATCAGTTTTGCGATGTTTGCATCGGCCGGGTTTGCGATGTTTGCGTCGGCCTTCGCCAAGTTCTCGTCCCTCTCGCGCAAAAAGCAGCACTGAAAGGGCTCGCTTTTGTCCAGCCCTGAATGTTCATACAAGATGAAAGCGCTCCTTTCTACCATCACCCACCTATCACAAGCATCACACTGAAGATATTCCCCGTCGATATCCTCGTGTTCGTCGACGTCATACCACGCAAAGCTTTGGCCCGCTTTCGCGACGGCGATCCGCTTGTCATCCCCGTCGGCGTTATCGCAAACTGTTGCGGCAGTCCGCAGCACGTGGCTCGTCATCAGTGCCTGCATCAAGTGGAAGAACTTGTCGCGTCGCTCCTCGTCCCCCATCCAGTTCCAGTAGTCGCCTTCCTGCCAGCCGAGATTGTAGTCCGCGAAACAACACCCATGCTCTAAAAGAGCCAGCATCTGCGTGTTGGTGAAAGCAGGTTTCGTGGGGCGTTCATCCCACAGCTTGCTGTTCACAAGCTCAATGGGATACTCGCGCTCGGGCTCCGGCTCCCAGTCCCACTTCACGCAGCTGCGCGGAATGTAAATCTTCAGCTCCGTCTCTTCCTCTTCGTCTTCCATGTGATCGCCTGCCGGACTGTTCTTGTCGGTGTTAGCTTCGCTCCCGTCTTTCGTATCGCTGTCGTTGGTGGGTAGCTTGTCACCAGAGGCAGTCGGGTCGCCAGCAGCTGAAGCAGAGTTTTCGCGGTGTTGGGACCGAGGAGCCGGACCGTCTTCCCCGGCGTGGGCCTTCGCCCCGTCGTAACCCGCTTGCACCGCGTCGCAGTCGTCGGGCCCGGACTGTTCGTTCCAATCTCGCCCCCAATCCCCGTCGTCATCGCCTTTCTGCTTTTTCCAAAACGTCTCGTCTAAAAGGGCCCGTCGCGCCTTGTTTCTTTCCTCGATGCAAATGGTTAGCTTCGCCTGTCCGATGCGAATCTGGTAGAGCTGCTGCTTGCCCTGGAAGTCGTGCAGAACTGAGCTGTCGCGGAATTTTTCCTCCAAAAAGCTCTGCAGTGCTTCCCCGCACGCAGCGTTTACATACCCGTTTCCGTCGTCCAGCGCGTTTCCTGTACCATCATGAAGTGCGCCCCTCAAGTCATCAACAATATGGATGTTGCGGCCCAGCACGTTCACCGTCGCGATCGTTCCAGACGTGGCAAGCTGGATGCGCGAGAGGCCCTTGCCGAGCGGCAGGTCGAGAAAGGCAGAGTCGGTCATGTCCAGGTCCTCGAGCAAGCTCTTTCGATTTGCGCTATTGAGCACATACCACGCCCTGTCCTTGAAATCGTGATGCGGCCAGAAAAAGCCGAAGTGCTCCAACCGCTTCGGCCGGTTTTTTCGCTTGTTCCCACGTCCCTCCGCATCGCGCGGCGCCGCCAGGCCGCGATACTCGAGCCAATCGGCGACGATGCACACGCGGCTGGGTACATGGAGCGTCTTCACACGCTGGCCGGTGGGTGACGGTACTGCCACTGCGGAGGCAGAGCCTATCTCGCTGGCGACTTTGTGCCCGGGCTCTGCGTCGCCACCGCCTGCTTCCTCGACCCCCAGCGCTCCGCCACAGTCCTCCAATTCTGCTTCGTTCACCGACATCAGCGAGAGCGCAACACCATCGGCACCAGCGACATCAGCAAGAGCAGAGCTGCCGAGGCCATTTCCACGCTCTCGCGACGCTCCCGACTGCCCTGCCAACGACGCGAAAGTGCTCCGCACGGCATTCAAATGCGGGCACACGACCATCGTCCTTCCCTTGTAATCCTCGCGCATCAAGCGCGCGAGCCGATGCTCCCCGAGATTGCCGGCGACAAGCACTTTCCACGGCACCAAGCCCAGCTCTTCGATCTGTTTCAGAATCCGATACGCGCGACTGTCTCTCGTGGCCGCTGCTTCTTCGTCCGAGCGCCGGCTGGGAAGGACACCCTTCGGATTCTCTTCGGCCTCGCGCCGCTCCCGCTCTCCCACCGCCGCTGCTGTCGCGGCCCATTTTTCGCTTTCGGATTTATTGTCCGCCAAAACTTTACGGATCCGCGTCAGCTCCTCGTCGTTGCCATGCGTGTCCAGGATGCGGGTTGCGCCGAAACGATTGCTCCAGACCTCTCGCTTCCGTTTGCGCTCTGCTTCGGAGTCCCAGTTTGTGGCCACGCAGTCGCCGTTCGTTGCGAGGAACGACTTGAAAGGCACGAATGGAAGCAGGTAGCGAGACTTTGTGTCAGCGCTTATGAGCCGGTTCTTGTCGACGTATTGACAGAGGTCCTGTACAAGAAGGGCCGTCGCGAAGTCAAGGTCCCGCACCTCGCCGTCAAGAAGAGGAAGCGGCAGCTTCCGGTCCGGAGAAAGCCGGGTAGTACTGCTCGACGGTGTGGTTTGAAAAGATGTCATTCGATCTAGCGCGCCTCCGGTGGTCCTTGAATGAGTGTGAACTGAATGAACAGAAGGGACAGAGAATCAATAGCTAGACGTACTACTATACTTGTTCGAGGAACAGGAATTCATCTTCACGCTTCGTATGGAATGGGTACGGGGAACGAATGGATGAAGCGGAGACGGCTGTAGCAAAGCATTTTCTAATCTGCAAACACGGCTGGAAATCTTTTACTTGGGTGGGGAACGAGTACCAAAGTGCAATCTGAAAGAGCGGCTGCGAATGCATCTCCGTCCTCTGTTTGATCATGATCCAAGTAGAAGACTAAATGCACGAGCACGTCGACGTCCAACAGGTGCTAAATAGTTCAGGATGCCTTTTCGTACACGGACGAGCACCTCACTTCCTGACACGAGGAGCTTCCGGTCGGACCCGTTGTTGATGCTTCCTCGAACTTTGTACACAGATCCGCATCCGATGAAAAAGAAAGCACGCGCACGGGACTCGAAGATCATGATCATCTGCTGCCACGAATTGAGGCTAGTCCATCGAACCAGAGTGTGATCAAGCATGCTGAAGTAGCTGTAGCTCTTTTTCATAAGATGCGGAGACGGACCACATGATGCTGGCTCTTGAAATAAAGGAATAGCAAGCGCGGCGCAGACGCTGGTGGGTCATACCTAGGACCACACTCGACGGAGTGCGTTCTTCGCTGAAATTTTTCACGAAACCGCATCGGCATCGATCTGTAGCTTGTGTTATCATAACTAAGTAAGTACTTCAAACATCTCTCCTCCCTCTCCCTGAAGGGATGGGCAGGTGCGTTCTATGTATAAGTACTTATGTCGTTCTGCACGAAAAAAAACTCTGCGGAGAACTGACTCCAAGTGTGAGTGCACTCGATGGCATGAGGATGAAAACGCGATCATCATTCTCACTCAGGCACTTCTCCTCATTCAGGTATCAGCGAGTAGATCATCCTCTTGATCCTCTTCAATGACAACACGAGATTCATCGTCGTCACTTCCACCGCCAATCCCAGCACCACCCGCTTCCGCGCCAACCTTCCGCTTCTTCTTTCCGCCGACCACCTGCTCCTGGCCCCCACCCTCTCCCAAACATTCATTCAGCCGTTTGTTGATGGTGCTGCACGTACTCACCGTTTTTTCGGCTTCTGGCTCCGGCTCTGCCGCTCTTCCATCCCCTTCTTTCAGGCACCACTCGGGCAGGGGCACTTCCGCCCTTTGCTGCATTTTGACGTACCAGTCGGACTTTTTCGGCACCCGCAACACGCGGTTCTTGTAAGCGACGATGACAAACCGGGTCCCGTTTGACCACTTCCCGGTCCAGTGCGGCTCGAGGCCGCTCTCGCACCGCAGCTGGTTCTTTATGTTGACGGGATCCGCCCATATCCGATCGCCCTCTGCGACGTGGTGCTTCACACCACCCTCGCCGTGCCATGAAATTCCCTTGCCTTTTTCTGTCTTCACGATTTCACTGCGAAGATTGAATTTTTTCTCCAGCGACTCGACGGTTACGCCCCGGTCATGGGCGAGCGCGGATCTCATTTCTCGCGTCTTATCCGCGTTGTACCGGCAGTAGCAGCCCTCGTGGTAAGCGCCCGCGCCAATGATGAAGCTGCTTCCGGCGTTGGCGCCGTCGCTGTGGGGCCGCGTCTCGCAATCCCACAGGCAGGTGAAATCCGTGAATTCAAAACGCGCTCGACCCGGAAGCGAAGGGTCCAACGCGCTTGCCCGCTGATACTCTTTTCGCAGCATGAATACGACCATGGCATAAAAATTCGGCAGGACTTCTGCTGCCGGCGTCAGCTTGCTCTTGTAGGGATCGCGCGCATTTGCGCCGAAGTACAGAAACGACTCTTTCTTGTCTCCCAGCGCGTTCGGGCGCCTCGATTTTAGCGCCTCCGCTGGGGCGAAATTTTTCGCCTGCATGAGCTTCCACAACTCCTGCATGTGAGAGCCATCGTCTGCTGGAGTCGCACTCCTAAACTCATTTGCCTCCTCTGCAGTGAAGTCGCCACTGCGGATAAGCTCCTGCGCACGAGCATCACTGCTACAGGCCCCAGGAGACCACAGCTCGGCCATGTTCTCCGCTTGCGTTTTGTAGTCCTCCAGAATGTCGTCAGCGGCTTCATCGCTCCAGGGATACAGGCGGCTCTTCAACACTTCCTGGAAACGCGGATCCGCAACAATACGCGTTACCGCTTGACTTTGTTCGGCGGCGTCCGGGTCCTCCTCGTCGGTTCCGGCTCCCTGCTGTGAATTGGCATTTTCGGCGAAGTGATCATCTTCAGGGCGTCTGTTAATCCATTCCCATTGCGCCGGCGTCTCGCTCTGCTGGTGTCCTGCGCCATCGTCAAACTCGCAAACCGTTTGACCGCCATGATTGCCTTCATCGCCATTAGCTGCACCGGCCACCACGAGGCGGCCCTGGTCGATCACAGTGCATGTGTGCACCGTCTCCTCGTCCTTTGCGGGGTCGTACTCTTTGATGTTTTGAGTTTCCATGGTGCCTAGGGCGAGGTCGCCGTTTGCCGGCGTCATGCAGCCGAACGCGTGCTCTTCGCCGCACTCCGGGCTTTGTAGTTTTTTGTCTCTCCACACCGCTCCGTCCTTAAAACGGAAAGGCTTCAGCAGGAGTTCGTCTATCAGTGCCTGCGTCTGCAGAGCGGCGATCTGTTCGGCTGACAACGTCGCCTTCGACATCTTTCCTCGACTCGTTTTTTTCAGCGTATGTAGCGTCTTCGCGGTCTGACCGCCCGTAGTTTTGACAGCAGCAGCCGCCGCTTCTGCCTCTGCATCGTCGACAACCGTCCAGAGCTCGCTCGTGCGGTCTGCAACTTTCTTTAAACTTTTCCGCAGGTACTTGGCGCACGGCTCCGCGAGTTTCAAGTCCTCCACGATGTACCAAACTGCGTCGCTAACCTGCCCCCACCACAGCGAGTCGTCCTTCTCGAGCTGCTCGCGGAAGCGGCCCCGGGCGTTCGCCAGCTTCTTCAAGCCGAGGCACTTGCATCCCAGTTGGTACAGAATTTCTACGAACCACGTGTAGGAGCAGCCGTCGGCCGGGTCGAAATACTCGCGGTCCTGACTTTTCTCGATCAGTTGTTCGCGCCAAGCCTTCTCCAAGGTGGCAACCGGTTCCTGCCATTGGGCGAGCGAGCACGTCTGCTCGTCATCTTTCACCTGCACCCACCGCCCGTTCTCCTTCCTCCACGTATCGCTGTCTTGGTCGCCACCCCCCTCGACAGCACCGATCGCGCAATACTCTTTTCCTGCGGCGCTGCCCGCGAGCGCGGCTGCGACCAACTTAGTGCGAATGAGCCACTTCGTCTTTGCTTTGGCGGCCGAGACCCAGTCGCGCATCTTCTCGCTCGTTTTTTGCTTATCGGCTTCCATGCCGGTAGGCCACGTTGTCGTGTTCCAATCCTTTCGCACGAGACCGCCTGCGATCACGAGCTCGAACTGGCAAACTGCCTGAACGCAATCAGCCAGTGCTTTTTCTTCCACCTCCACGTCCGCGCTCTGGAGCGCCTCACCCACGACCTTCTCAAACTCGGCGAACGCTCCCGCCCGGGACTGCGTCGCGTCCGTCCACGTCGTTTCGTAAAAATCCGTGCGATTCCAGAAAAACTCCAGAGAAACCTGGAGGAGAAAGAAAACCAGCAGCGGTCGCTCCTCATCCTCTGGACAACTCCGCTCTGCCCCATATTTTGAAGTTGAAGCGCCCGGCATTTTGGCTTGTTCCGCCCACTTTTTCCGCAGTACCTCCCTCGCTTTCGCGAACCGGTTCACCTCTGCAGGCAGCATCTTTACAAAATCAGCGTTGTCCACACAACTTTTGCATCGCCGCTCGGCCTTCGCTTTCGCCGCTTCGGTCTTCGAGAATGCGGACGCATCCACGGCCTTGTTGCAGACGGAGCAATAATTCGCCAGCTGCTTCTCCTCATGCTGGTCACAGCTGTCGACGAATGTGCGGTAGTCCAGGGGAAACCGAACCCATTGGTCGCAGCCAAAGCACCGGAGATACCGCGAATCATTCGCGGGGTGCGGCTCTTGCGGCCCGCCCGTGGCCTCCGGTTTTGCTTTCTTCCCACTGGTTTTTCTCGCCGTGTCGCCGCGCGCCATCCGATGTTTTGTGGCGGGAAAAGAACAATTTTTGAAAAGTAAGAGTTGGCGGTGGTGCGTACTTACGAGTGACGACCCCCGTCAGGTTACTTTTTTTCAATCGTTGGACCAAAATCTATCGTTATCGTGTTGCGAGCGTACTCAATCGAGCAATAGACCAGACTGCTACATAGCTGCAGCGAAAGCCTTCGCGAAAGGTAAGGACTCAGTTGAAAAGCCTGTGAACTGTCGCTGCATCAACATCAACATGTAAGTATGCGCCTGCGCGCCACAAACAAAATTAAAGTCAAAAAAGAAAGGGCAATTATTACCAAGTGGTCGTAGATGGGAAGGGACAGGGAGCCACGTTCGTAGTACGACCGGATGACAAAGAGAGAACAGCTGGAACGAAAATGATCATCATCGTGAATGCAGAACTTGAACTTAGCGCTCCTGACTCCTGAGGGAACAATTCTCGCCGCAAGCGCAAGTGTCCTCCAAAGCGAGAAGAGGTTTGTTTCGGATTATCACACGAACAAAAGGGTAGTTTCTTCATGGTTTCGCTGCTTTTCGGGGTACGAATGCAGCCCCTCCGCTGCAGCGCTTGAACTTTTGGCAGACTGACGCACCTGGCTGCGCTTGGTTTTTCTCTAGATTTCAGTAATTGTTCCGTGAGCGCCACCGGTTGTAGCGCCCTGCTTGTCGCGAAAACGACGGACCGCTTCGCCCCAAACCGCCACCCACTCCTACGCCGCCCCCGCCATGCTATTTGCGCAGAGTAACAGGTCGATGCTGCTCATCTCATCCCTTGACAGAATCGGCAATTGCAGCAACTCGCGGGCCATTCGTGCCATTCTCCCTACCGCAATCAGGCGCCTGTTCTGCCTACTTCGCACCAGCGGGTACGGCGTTGTGAGGAGCTGCCTTAACGGGTATCGTGCGCGGATGCGCGCGACGCGAATGTCGGTGAGGTCCCCTCTCGTGAATTTTACTGCGTACAAGTGTTGCCGCCCCGCGTCGCCCGATGGAGCACCCCAGATGCGAATCCGCCTCTGTACAGCTTCCGGCCGCTCCTCGAGGATGAGGTACGCCGCGGCCTGCCGTGGCGCCTGTACTACCTCCTGCTGCGGGTCGTGGCGCTCGCGCGCTCCCGGTAGTTCTTCAAGGTCGTCAACATCTTCCCGCCCCGCTCCCGAAACGGCGTCGCCGGAGGTGTCCGTGCTGGAAGACAGCGTGTAGTCGGCCGCGAGCCATTCACGGTCTCGCGGCCCGAGCCCCGAAAAGTGCCCGCCTGGGTCCAGACGCTGCTCGCTGGATTGTCCCATTGCCGCGTACGTAGCCAGCCACGACCACACGGTGGACCGCAACTCTCGCAACCCGCAAGAAGCCCCCCTCCCTTGAGCATGAGGACCTTCTTGACCTTGGCCACTGCGCTGGCTAGGTGGAGGTGGGGCACTCTGCGTAGCCACGACCCGCAGCCTGGGGACGAACTACAGTCCCGCCTGCAGAAACGCTTGCACCGCCAGTCCCTCCCCGGTCTCCATGAACCCGTTATCGTCGTCCGAGACCCCGAGAGGAAGTATTTCGCTCCCGAGCTCGCGGTACCTGCGGCGGCCCGTCGACTGTCCGTCCGCCATCTGCCTGTACCCGTGCCGGATTCGCTTCTCCAGGTCCTTCTCGATAATGGTCCGGGTGAGGCCCACCTCCAGTCCGTTGACTTCCTGCAGCGACTGCAAGTACTCCTTGTGCAGATTCAAGATACCCTGGATCCGGTCCCGGACGTCAGTGACAAGCTGCTGGCTACGTCGAGCGCCAGTGCTGGCATTCCTTTCCAACTCCGTTTCGCTGTCGGTTTCACCCTGGTCCACTTCGTCGACGGTAGTGCTGGCTGGCTCTGCTGCTTCCGGGGAACGCGGACCCGGTCCATACGGCTGGGGCAGCGGAGCGGAGTAGCCGTCCTCGGGAGGAGGAGGCGATGGTAACCCGTCCTGGGGTGGAAATGCGCTGCTGGCCGTCCTGTTCTCCCTTGTCCGAAAGAGCAGCGGCACTGACGATGAACTTGTTCGGTCCGCGTGCACCAAAGCACGCGCAGAAGGAGGTGGCGGAACACGAGCGCCGCCGTCGCTAGCTCGCACTGGCCCGCGAAGTTGCCGCGCTGGGTTTGGGTCGTCCAGCTGCGCGTCCACATGGTGCTGCCCTTGCACGACACCCAGAAGCCGTGCTGCCTCGTGCGCTGCCACGTCCTGCCGAGCCCTGGCAGCGCTTCCCGGGAACGGCCACTGCCCACCCGTCGCCGCGTGGTAGCGCAGCCGCTGCTTCATCAGCGAAACCGTCTCATCTGCGTTCACGCTCACGACCGTCAACGTCAAGTAGACGAGAGCCGCTGCCAAGAGCGGCGTTTTGCCGAGTGCTGGAAAAAACATGACTCCACGGATTAGATTTAGATGCCACACGTAACGGATAGCTACTTGCTCTGGTCGAGAACTGCTCATACATTTAGGCAATAGACATAGATCGTAGCGAGTGGCTGTGCCTGTCCCAGTAGCTGCACCCAGCTGATCGTACACTAGAAACTTTTTTCGATGAGCCTCAGCCCATGAAATCGATTACCTGGTCAAGCACGAGGAGCCACTCCCTTCACCACGACAAGAAAGATCACCATCAACACTTTTTTTTGTGTGACTTTCTGCTTGCATGGATGAGGATCTACTTTCGATCTCAAAACAGGCACGTCAAACTGTCGATTTCATGAACACCAGTCTATCACGTCACGTGGCAGAATAGGTGCTCGGCTTCTGCATGGATTCCTTCACGGCGTTGCCAACGTGCGCAAACGCACCCACTGAATCTAATGTTCTTGTTGCGTCTAGTTCTACAGAATGTCGCACCATTCCAGGTCTCTTGGAAAGCGCGTTTCATCATCTGTTTCCCTGCAGACAGTGGATGTGCGCGACTCGGAGCGTTCTGAAATCCGCGGCGAACGCCCTGTCGAACAGCCGTTTGTGACAGATTGGGCAGCACCGCTCCGAGGTCAAATGCACGCACACGCTTCGGCACTGGTACCACTCTCGGTAGGTCTTCAGGTACGCCGCTGCCGAGAGCTTTTCTTCCACCTGTTGTTGCCGCTGATCGTGCACGCGTTTCAGAATCGACTTTTGCAGAAACTTCTCCAGGAAGCCCACCGGCAGCTCGTCGGGAAGCAACTCCAACACGCGCTCGGCCTGCAAAAACTCGTAGTAGCGATGCGCAAACGCCAACACCTTGCGCAGGGCCACTCTTTGTTGCAGGAGCACCTCGAAGCAGATCTGGAAGACGATCGCCGCCTGGTTTTCGCCGAGCATGGCCGCGTCGGGCTGGTTGTTGAGGTAGTTGTTCGCTGCCCGCTGCTGGTTCGCCGCACCGTACCCAAGCTGGCCGCCGTTCTGTAAATGCTGCGCGACTTTTTTCGCCGTGTCCACGCGACCGTCCAGTGCGTTCAGCGCGTCCGCCTCCTCCCGGGTCCAGAAGGAAGACGAAGTGGCCGACGACTCCTGCCGTCTGCTGCCGCTCTTCATCTCGTCCCCGAAGAGCACGAGGTCGAGAGCCGGCTCCGAACCCCTCCCCGCGGACGAACTGCCGCTGCCCATCCCAGGTTCGAAGTTCTGGCCCGCCAACCCGATCGCGCCGAGGCAGTAGAGTTCTGCCTGCTGCAGGCCTCCCAACCGCCCGCCGCACAAAATCTGCAGGGCCTCCGCGTGGCGGGCCTGCTTGCGGAACAATAAACAGCGCTCCCAGTCGAAGGTGTTTGCCGGTGCGCGGTTCAGCGTCTGGAGTATGCGATCGATGTCCACTACTGTCGATGCTCGGTCCAGGAAGTGCGCCAGCGTCGATGAAGAGGACGACGAGGACGCCGCGGAAAGGCTGAAGGAGGAGGCAGCACTTTGCATCTGGCTGTGCGCGTACAACACGGCCAAAGCGGTCGATAACTCGCGGTTCGGCGCCGTGGACAGTAGGTGCTCCCCTGCACCATTGCTACCGCCGAGGTGACTCTCGCGCAGCAGCAGGTGCTCCAGATACCGCTGCACTTGCGCGATGTTCTCGCGCGTTTCTGCCGAAGCGGTGCTTTCCCGCCGGGATGACCCTCCTGAGCTTGCGTTTGCGGACGACAGCACCGCGGATTCGATCAGGTCCGACGGAGGATCGAGCGATTGCGCAGCGGGCGCCCCGGCCCGAGCCGCCATCTCCTTCTTCGGGCCCAGCAAGATCATGCGGAAGACCTCGACCGGAGCAACGACCACCTGGTAGCTGGGCAGCGGCGTGCTGACGAAAAGGTCGGCGATGGCGGCGCGCGGGAGCGTTTGCAAATGCGACAGAACCAGCTCCCGCAGCGCGGCCACGCTCGACGTCGCGCCGCCGCGGAAATTTTGCCCGCCGCCTCCGAATCCGCCGAGGAAACCGGCGCTGTTCGCGCTCTGGTCCGCCGACATCCGCTGGTTGTGGTGCGCGACCAAAAGCTTGCTCAAGATGGCGACGATTTCGTTGACAAAGTCCGCCTTCGCCGCCGACGTGGTCGCGGCGCCAGCCTCCGCCAGCAATCGCGCGTAAATTCCAAGCGCCTCCTCCAATCGGTGCTCTTTTTTCAGCAGTAACGCGTACAGGTCCTGGTGCGTGGCCAGAAACCCCTCGTCGAAGTCCGCTGCTACGCACGAAAAGTCCTCCTGCGCGAGCAGTGCCCGCGCCCCCTGTGGAACCCCCGCGCCGTCGCCCAGCCGCAGCAGCAGCAAATCCGCCCGTTTTCGCTCGCTCAGCGACTGCTGCAGCCAGGCGGGACTTCCGCGCGCTTTCAGCAAAAACCGCGCCATCCAGTGATGGGCGTCTGTGACTAGTTCACGCTCGCTTGGAGGGGCGCGGCCAGAGGAACTCGTCGGTTGTACTAGCTTTGCGGAGTGGTACGCCACGAACTGCCTCAGGTCCAAACCCTCGTCCTGCCGCTCTTTCCGCCGCTGCTCCGCTTCCGCCCGCTGCGCGGCGGACTCATTTCCCTCCTCCTCCCCGCCCTCGACTACTTCGTCGCAGAAGTAAAAGGGACTCTCGCTGATGAGCACGATCGGCGCGTCGTTTAGGGCTTTTCTCCGCAGCAGCCGCGCCGTCTCCCAGCAGTCGCTTTCCAGCTCCTTCCTCCACTCCGCCGGCAACAGGGGGTCCGCGAAGAACCGGATCAGGTGCGAGAACGGGACCGACGACAGCGAGAAGTGGTGGAACGCGTCGGCGAACCGCAGCCGCCGGAAGCAGACCCAGCCCGCCTTTTCGTGGAAGTTCTGCAGTTCCGCGTGACGTTTCGCGGGCTCGACGTCGTCGCAGCCCGCCAAATGCGCGCTCAACAGCTCCAGCGCGTCCTGGCGCTTGTCCTCCAGGAGCAGCTTGCTGAGCTGCGTCCGCAACGGAATCTCGCTCAGGCAGTAGACAAAGTTCTTCGCCCCGCCGCTCGCGGCGACGAACAGCCTCTTGTTGCTGTCCGAGACGCACGTGAGGTTTTGCCCGAAGTTGTTATCCGAAAACCCCTCGTCCACCGTGAAGGGCAAGACCTGCTTCCGCTGCTGGTCCCGAAAGCTGAATATCTCCGTCCCGGTTCGGCTCCAGCCGAAAATGTACTGAGGCGTTTTGCTGCCGACATGCAGCACCTTGTCCTGGAACTCGAGCGTGTGGCGCGTCGACGGCTGCCCCGTGAAGCAGTTGAAGAAGAGCCCCACCCGGTCCTGGTGCAGCAGCAGAGCTTCGTCGTTGGGGAGGATCAAAATCCGCGGGACGTTGGTCTGCTGCAGCTGGAAGATCTCGCGCAGAGTGCCGTCGTCCTGGTTCACCAGAACGTACTCGCGTTTGAAGCCGACGAGAATGGAATTGCGGTGCCAGCGACACAGCTGGGGAGCGGTGCGCTCGCGGTCGAGCGGAATCTCCTGGTAAAGCTCGTACTTAAGGTTCGACACGTCGTCGGGATCGAGGTTCGCGGGAAGGGCCGCGCCGTCCTGTTTTATCGTAGTTTTTTGATGACTGTGTCACTCATATTTTCACGACTTCTTGGCACCTACTTTCTTTTATACCGCCAAAACTCAACCCAATGAATACTTTCACTTTGTTGTGCCCCGATGTTCACGAAAAGGAAACTACTACGAAGTACCGCTCCCGTCCCGCCGCTGCCCACCGGCCTGAAGAGGTGCAGCTTTCTTTTCGACGCCACGCATATGTGCCCGTGCGCAACGTCGTACCCTTTGAATTGCTCCGTCGTCGCGTGCAGCAGCGCCGGATCCGTCTGCAGGGAAAAGCACAAAGCGTTCTTCGCGAGCACCGTCCCGCTGTTCGCCAAGCTCCCTGGAAGAATGTGAATACCCCCGTCGCACACGGCAAAAATCCGCGCGTTACTGCCCTCCGGACACACGAGTTCCTCTATTTTCTTCCCCGTCGAAGCGCGGAGTTGGACACTGCGCTGCAGGCACCCGGAGTGCTGGAGCTCCTCGTCGGTGCGATTGGACGCTGCGATAGTGAAGGATACGATGCCGCCACCGGAAGTCCCGACATAGAGGAAGTTGCAGCCATAGGCGAGACATTCAAAAGTTTCGGAACCGGCAGGCTGGGCAATAATGGGGACGGGCCGAAACAGCGTGGTGCTGCTGGAGGAAGAAGACGGAGTCGACATGGCGGATGAATGTGTTTGTAGATCTCGATCGAGAACCTCAGGGTCAGAAACTTTTGGTACCAACACGATGCATAGTCCGTCGCTAGCGCTAAAAAACTGCAGTGGTGCCTTGCTTTGGGATGGGCCTGCTGGTTCGGTGTACGAAGAGTGATTAAAACCAGTCAAAGATGCCTGCGATACTTACAAAAAGGACCACCACGACGCGCACGTAAAGCACGGACTCCGCAAGAAGACGGGATGACTTTGAGTTGGACCTTTCGGATTGTATCAGCACGTGCCCCCGGTCTGCTCAAGGAACTACTGAATCAGTTTGAAGTATTGAGATCCATCCACCCTGAAAGAGATTGCGGCTGGCCAGCGCGCCACCGGAACGTCTGACAGCTCTCACCCAGCAGGCACAGGCAGCTGTTTTTCCCAAAGCAAGCACGGCACTGGGAAATGTGACACGGAGCCGTCAGGCTTCAGTATCTCCACCTCGTATTGCACTTGCTTTTTCTCCGTCCAACCCTGCTTGTCGTAGAACCGCCGCGCGGGCTCGTTGCCTTTCACAACGTGCAAGTGAGCTAGAATCGCTCCGGAGCCCGAGTCCGCACGTACGTCCGCACGGATTTGTTCTTCGGCCCGCCGCAACAGCTCCGCCCCGATGCCCCGTCCTCCCTCCGCGACAAAAAGATGCAACACCTCAGGCCCGCGCGTTGTTACGAAGCCCAGTAGCCGTTTTTTCTCACCATCTCCTCGGACTCGCGGTTCATCCGCGGTTGTACGCTGCTTCTCGTCGTCAGTCGCGACCTCCGCAACGATCGTGCTCTGTAAGTCCCTGGGAACGCGGTCGCGAAAGCTTCCCAGAGTTCGGTATTGCAGAAGGCCCTCGGGCATCAGCGCAGCGTGCGACCACTGGTAGACGGAGTGCCACAGCGAGGCAACAGCATCCACGTCAGTTCCAGCTGCGCGGCGGAAGCGGAAACGCCCTTCATCCCCCGGTGCTGGCCCGGTGCCAGAGCGGTCCTTCGGCGGTCCCTGACTACGGTCCAGAAACCCGCTGGCTAGGTGCTTTGTAGCGAGGTCGGCCAGCGCTGCGGCTTTGTCATCTTTCGCCATGCCCGAAGGGGTGTCGCTGTCGCCGCGAGAATTAACAAAAAGAACGAAGTATACACCAGCTGCCAAACGAATGAAGAGATTGACGCTAGAGCCCCAGCTTCTGACTGCGAGCGAATGCAAACATGCTGGCCCATATCGTTATACTCAGCTCGATCCCCATGCAAAGGACGCAAGTCAACAGCAACGCGAAGCAACTGTCTGGCTGCAAGAGAGGAGGCGCGCAAGTGAACACGATTCCACTTTCCTGCGCGACAGCCATGGGCGCCGCGCGCACGCTCAGACTAAAGTGCGCGCAAAGAAACAGTGCGCGAGGTCATCGCCTTACAGTGAGAAGCCAAAAGAATGAAAAAAATCAGACGACGACGACCCCGCGCCGCGCTCGAACTCGGCAAGGAAGGAGCGCGGCGCGACTGCGTTCGTTTCGTCAGCTGCTTGATCAAGTCCGCGAACCCCCGGCCCGCCTCGGCCGTATGCTTTGCCGCGCCCTCACGCGGAAGCAGGGCCGCGTCCAGATTTCTGCGCCCGGTTTGGCGGTTTGGGAAATCCGGCGGCCCGCTTGCTTCGCCGGCGCGCTCCGCGCGCGGCAGGTCGCTGATGTCGTGCAAAAATGCGGCGAAGCCGCGCGGCGGGGGCACTCTGGTCCTGGTTTCCGTGCTTTTTTGGTCCTGGTTTTTTTGCTCGCCTTGGTCCTGGAAGTGTGCCCCACAAAGCAAAAACAGAAAAAATCGGCCCCGGGCGCCACGTTCTGCGACGCGCGGCGCACCGCTTTCCCGGCTTTGCGCACCCCTTTCGGGGTTGCCAAGCGTCGCACCCATGCCGCGCGCCGTGCTGGCGCATCGCGTAGACCTGAAGCGACCAGCAAACGCCGATGCCATTCGTGTCGTCCTTGTGCCATTGCCACCACTGCCACCACTGGCGCAGGAGAGGAGTGTCATCGCGCCCGCGAAGTTCGGCAGCTCCGGACCGAGGCGGTTGAGCGTCCGACGCCGGCTGCGGCGGAGCGGGACCCTTCCAGTTTATATCCGGCCCCTGTAAGATGCACCGCACACAATACCCAAACGCGAACTCGGACGCCATCTTTGCTCCTTTCGTGTGGTCCTGGCAGGGCGGGCGAGTAGAATCGGCGAAGGACGGCCCTATTCTTTCCGCTAATGATGGGCGCGGAAGCCGCTGGCTTTGGTGGGGGAGGCCATCATAACGTCGAGCGGAACCAGACTCGGGCCCTGACCTGCAGGACTTGGACGCATTTCTGCTCGGTGGGCCGTCGGGAACCCTCTGCGGCGCTATCTGATCCCCCGGCTCCGCGCTTAAGTTTCACTCCCCGTTCGGCCACTGCTGCAGCAACCTCCTCCGGTGCGGCGCTGGAGAGGCGGCGCGGTTTGAAATTCTTCCGCTTGTCACCAACAAGGCTGACGGCGTCGCGTACCACCAGGCCATCCGTTCGAAGGGGAAAAATCCCGAGGTACTCGAATATCGTCGTGTAGAAAACGAACAACTTCGATAGACAGTCACCGTGCCACTACGACTACTTCTACCGCTACCTCCGATTAGTGATACTGGAGATAGGTGCTGAGTCCATTGTTCCCATCCGATTCAGGTTCTCGGTCACCAAATCGCATTGCGCTCACAGAAAGAGTGTACGAGAAAGACACCAGCACACGAAACTGTTCTCCGCGCGCATCTTTCCTGCTGGCGGCAACGAGGTATGAAATCGGTTGCCTGTGCATTTCGGGCAGACAAGAGCCATTCTATTTTGTCTGAGGAATTCAGCCTCACATCAAGTACGGGTCAAATCGCACTACAAAGAGCTGTAGATAGAACGGAGTTGTGCGACCAGTGGAGGGCCAACCATCATCAGCATGAGCTTGAGCTCCTGCTATAATGTACTCGTCGATATATACGCCCTACAAGTTACAGCAGATAAATCCATTTGAGTAGCACCACTTGTCGCTAACCTACACTAGTTGCATTTGTACATTAAGTACCAAAATTCAAAATCTTCGAGAGAAGAACCGTGGTGAGCGCCGTGCGGGGGCCCTCAGACGAAAGATGTTTAGTGAAGTGCACGGGATCGTCAGGTGTGTCGGATTCATTAGAGGTACTTAAGCGCTTGTCGTGTGTGGGAGAAACGTTTCAAGTCCAGTCTCAGGTATCTGATATTGTCATCCGCGGTGGAGAAAGCTGTGATCGTCACAGGCAGGCATGTGGTGATGGCATTCGTCACAGAGAGGACATGGAATAGATTGCGCTGAAAAAGCGAAAACCCCTCCGTCTTGCCCACGCACGGTTCGTTCTCTTTCTAGGTTTCTGCGGCTCGTAGTATTCATGCGACTCGCAGCTAGATCGTCCTTATTCCGCTTCCGTCCTCTCCATTCACTATCACTAATTTAGGATTCAACTTCTGTGTACAACAGTGGTCTAGATTGATAGGCTTCATCCCCGTTTTCGGCTTTGATTCCTGGTGTATCGCCACACCTCTAGGGGGCACCAGCATCGGTCCATGGCTGCTACGCCGCGCGGGCTTCGAGGTACCAACTCGGCAATTGCTCCAGCATCTGATCTGCGTGTCTTCGCACCTCCTCGTTCGGGTCTTCGTTTACGAACGTTTGCAACACACGCACAAACTGCCCCCGCAGCGCGACCAGCGACGAGTTGTCCAGGCCGTCCCGGCTTTCCAGCGCCTCTTCGAGAATCGGCTCCATCACCCGGAAAAAGTTCCAACGTACCGAGGACCACTGCTTCGTAATCGGGTCTGCGCAGCGGCCATACCCACTGCACCCATTTTGTTGCTTCAACTGCTGCACTCCATTACCATTACCATAACCATTTCCCCCTCCTCCTTGCGCAGCAGCGTTTCTCGCCGCCGCCGCAGCTCGCACTTGCTCCTGTGCGTACTCCGTCCAGAAGAGAACTGAGGAGAGAATCGCGGGGAGTGGTCGGACATGGAGCATCGAGAGACTGTCCAGCGACTTCCCGAAGTTGTGAATCCGAAGTGCGCGCAACTTTTCGATTTCCTCCTGTGTGACTGGGACTTCCGTTTGCTGAAGACCGTCTACCTCCAGGTCTAGGTCATCTTCTTGTGCTGATAAATTTGGCGCATGTTCGCGGAACTCCTGCTCAAGATTTGTTACTCGAGCTGCCGATGCCGCGGGCTCTGCAGCTGCATCGGGAAGATTCGGAACAGGTGCAGGCAACCGCAACGTCGGACGGTCTGCTGGTTCCTGTTGCAGTCCGGCCATCTCGTGGAAGAACCCCGAGTATGCGTACTGCTCAGCGGGACCTCTATCCGCCCCCGGTACTTCCCTGGAATCCCTCCGGGGCGTCGGACGACCCGAAGAGTCCACCACTGCTGGCGCAGAATTCCGCTTGCACACGAGCATTTCATCTCGGTCCTGTCCGCCGTCGAAGGCACTCGCACTCCCTGCTGCTCGCATCCCCTCGCATCCCACTTCGCTGTTGTTGTTCGCTGGGCTCGCGATAGGTTGTAGCTGTCCTCCTCCCACCGTTGTGGCTCTCCGCGAGCGCCGGCGAAACGGATCCGGCAGCGTGCCGAATACAGAAAAGTGCGCACCCAAATCGTGATCCTCCCCGGCCACTTGACACCCCTGCAGGAAGGTCTCGCCGCCCACATTGTCGGCGTAGCTGCGACCGCTCTTGGACGACGACGGCCTGGAATTAGGCGGCGAAGCCGTTGTGCAGCAACTCTGCTTGGAATTGGACCTGGAGGCACTGGGCTGTTGCTGGAAGGTGAAGCTGGTGCCGTCTACGTCTTCCGCCCCGTCGAGTAGTAGTTGAAGCTGCTCAGCCTCGGGCCGCTGCTCTACCATGGTTTCATCTGGCTGCAGTGCCGCTTCCTTCTCGTCCGCAGCCTCCCATCCGTCCGCAGGGGGCCGAAGCTGGCTTTCCGACTTGTTGATCGCGTTATCCACGGATTGTGCGAGGTGGTCTGACACCTGCTGCAACCGCTCGTGGTCGCCTTCCGTTGCACTTGCGGGTCTGCTGCCAGCACGACTACCGCCCCCGGCGCTGGTGTTCCCAAATCGCTTGCTGCTGTTCAGGTTCAAAATCTCCGAGCCAAACACCCAGTCGCGGCCGAGGACTTGCTTGTCATGGCGAATCTTTCGGATCAGGACCTCGTCGGAGAGCCAATCCGCGCGGTGGGCAAGGAAGAAGTTATGGATCTGTTGGGAAATCCACGTATCGCCATCCACGCGGGAATCTATCATGCTCCAGCCCATGATGCGCGATCGCTTCCAGCCCGCGCTATTGCCCTCCTGGCCCTCCATGCTGTTTATGATCAAAAAGGACGAGGTTTTCGAAGATTGATTGGATCAAGAGCAGGGAAACCGGCCATATCCATTTAGTACCTTCTCTAATTTGTTACTTTCTATACAGCACTCCCAACACTTCCATCAGTACGTTGGCCCGCCCGGTTCTTTCTCGAAGACGACGTCTGGCTCGTCCCACAAGTGTTCGTTCGCCGCCATTCGAAGCCCCATCTCGATCAGTTTCCGGTTGCCGCGTGGCACTTTCGGGGTGAACTTTTTCGCGATCCGTGCGGGTACCGGAAGATTGAACTGCATCACAAGATCCCACTTTTCCACGCGCTCCTCCGTGGTCTGATTGGCGTCCGCGGCCGGGGAAGCCGCCCGCGACCCGGGCCCGCTCGGAGTTCGCATGGCCGCGAACGAGCCCCGTTCTGCGAATTGACCCGGCGTCCCCGGCGTTCTCTGTCGCTCCGCAGCCGGTTGCCGCTGGTCCTCTACCTGCAGACCGGCCATCTTTGCCGCGAGACTCCGCAGTGCCGCATCGGCCTCGGTACCCTCGGCACGAGAAACAGAACTCGCAGGGCGACTGCTACTCGCAGCACCCCCACTTGATGCAGCCCCGGCAGGGGACGCGAGCGGCTCCACGGGCAAGGGCTTGCGCACCAGCCGCATGTAGTCCGCGAAGGCGTCGCGGTCCACATCCTGCCAGCCCCACAATGCGAGCAGTCGCTCCTCCGCGTGCCGAATCACAGTGTGCGCAGTGCACTTCGTTACACCCGTCTCCTTGAACGAGAACCGCTGCTTGCCGTCCGGCCCCAGCACTGACACTGCCAGCGAAAACTTCTCCCTCTCCGCCGCCGACGCCTCGCCGCACCGTCTGCAAACGGGAGCAAACTTCGGGGTAGCACTTGACGCAGCGGCCGCAAAGCTCATGAGCGCACCGCCGAACGGTGTGGGCGTGCCGGGCCTGGTTTCTCGTGCCGACGATCCCGTGCCGAGAACCGCGCCCGCGCGCACGCGCTTCGCGATCTCGTGGACCGGGTTCATAATTCCTGTGGAAATATTGCGTTCAGAAGGCGCACCTTGCTCCGAAAACTGCCCGCCTGACGTTTGCGGTGGCTGGGCCCCCCCGGCTGGGCGGGCCAGCGAGCCCTCCGTTTGCACCGGGGACAGGAGCATCAACTTCGCACAGCTCGAGTAGTCCGGCGTGCAGGTGGCCACACTGGATGGGTCGGACGCCACGCGGCTAAACGGCGGAACGGAGGACGGCGTCGACAGCGTCGAAGTCGATGGCCCGCCGTTGGTACCACCTTTGCAGTGGCTCTCCAGGGATGGGCGTCCCTCGTCGGCAGTCAGACCGGCGTCGTCCACTTGCAGCGAAGGCACTTTCTGCATCGCGAACCCTGGTCTGCGTAACTTCAAGCTAGTCGGACTTGCGCCAGAGGAAGAGGCGGCTGCGGGAGCGGGAGTGGAGTGCAAACTGCTGCTTGCCGCGGAAGATGCAGGCCGGCACTGCTGCGGTGGCGGGGCGTCCTTGAGCGACTTCCCCCATCTTGTTTTGAGCCCACAGCTGCTGCCCTCCGCGGCGTCCGCACCTGGAGGCGCGCTTTCCTCTATTCCTGTCAGATCCGGCGAGGTCTCCGCCTTTGGAATCGGAAGCGCAGGCACAACCGGTACCCGTTCCCCAGCCGCTTCACTAGTCGGCGCCTCTGGGCAGGTCTTACTTCGCCTGTTCCTGCGCCCCTCGTCTTTTTTCTCTTTTTTGTTCCTCTTCCGGTGGGGCCCGGACAGATCGCTTTCGCCGCTCTGTCTCGACGCGAGGCTGTCAGCGCTCGTCTGGCGCGAAAAACTCCCATGCGGGGTCGCGATCGCCGCGCTAGAACCGCTTTCCTTGCTGCCACTGCGGCTGGCGGGCGGATTTGCGGCTCGAACTGCTTCCGGGAGGCTGCAGCTCCCAGTTCCGCCGTCCCCGCGGTGTCCTGTTTCAGAACTCGTGAAGTCACGCAGACCCGGCAGGTGCCCAGACTGACCCCCGCCTGTCCCTTCGCCCTTGAACAGCTCGTTGCCGGCCTGCTTCAACGCCGCGGCCCTCTCCTAATACTTGGGTGCGACTAAATACTCGGGTGGCCGATGAGCCATCAACAGCCTGTAACTGGGTGGAAGCAAATGTCACGTGTACTTTTGCTGACGAACCGACTCTGATTTTCATCGAAGTCGTTCCCCGCTAGGCAGGGATCTGTTCTGCCAGAACCAAATAATGAAACAGTTGAGTTTATTGCGTCGGCCGCTGAGGACCCTCGTCCGGTTGTTGATCCGAAATGCAATGTCGTTTCGATGCAAAAAACGAACCACTCGTGCGAAGAATTTGGGGTGTTGCAGCTTTCAAAAGAAATTTTCAAGCCTCAGACCTGTAGCACTTTTCTCGATAAAGGATTTGGATGTTGTGGTGCATCGGAAATTGCAACAACTACGACAGCGACGCAAAATATAAGGACTTGATTCTCGTCTGCACCTGAAGATAGTTCCAGCTCCCCTTCCACCACCTTCAATAGCAATGACGATTACCACCGGAACCTCTGCGGCTTCTAGCAGTACTTCTCTGCGGAAGCGACCCTTCGAGTATGCGTTGGAGTCGAAGAAGTACCGAAACGTCGAGTTTGGGGAGCTCGGAACGCAGTATTGCCACTTGTATCACGTGCGGTTGGCGGAGTTGCGACCACACTTGGTCCTGAGTGCGCGGAGGCGATGGGGAGATAGCGTAAAGCACTTGGACAAAATCGCGCTGGTAAACTTGGCCGACTGCCACGTGGGGACGGATTACGTGATTTTCGGCACGCTGATGAAGAAGTTCGAAAAGCGAGAAGGCGTGTATCCGAGATTTTTCATGATCGATCTCCCTCATTTCTGCTGTAAAGAACAAGAAGACAACATCACATGTACCCGGAGGTCAGCGCTGATACATAGATACGAGCACGATGTCAGAAACTGATGCTTCTTGCACACTGCCCTCAACCAGGTTCACAAAAGGCAAGTTGCGGGACGATGTGAATGAAATCACGGATCGAAGCGAACGCTGGGCATCCGACACGGACAAATTGGTATGACTACTACTTCCCTTCGCTCTACTCATCCTCTTGCTTAGCCTATCGAAGCATCACCTACACCTTTCGTTTCCGGGTCCAACAAAAACAAATATTTTGCCGCCAATCCCTATCCCTATTCCAGCAAAATAAAAAGCAATCCAATGTGCCTCACCACAGAGCCTGCACGATGATTCGTCTAGCGTCCAGCTCTCTGGCGCGATCAATGCTGGCGACTACGTTACGGGCCTCGCAGTCGCGCTGAGGGGCAAGAAGACCTCGAAGACTTCGCCCTTCATGGTGGAAGAGGTCTGCCTGCCAGGAGTGCCGCCCCGGTACCACTATGGGGCGACGGTAGAGTCGGCGCCGCCGCCAGCAGCAGAAGGGGCAGCACCGATGGAGGTTGATGGCGAAAGCGCTGCTGCAGCTCCGGGAACTGCACTACCAGCGACTTCCGACATAGATGTGAATCGGGTAATGAAAAAGGATGGCTGCTACTGCGGATTCGTGTCGGGCCCGCTACTGGCAAAAAAGGAGGCGCTTGCATCGCTGATGGAAAGGCTGTCGTCCGAGCCTAGAATAGCACACCTAGTGCTCGCGGGAAACACTGTATTTTGAGGAAAATTTAAGTAAGAAAGTAGGTCGAGAACGAGACTCTTGTCGATGAATATGTACAGCGGCAGCCTGGAGACATTCGAAGAAGAAAATCAACGTTCATCAACACAAGAACTACTACGTCACCACACGACATCAACAGTACAGCAACACGCTGTCCAAGATCAAGAAGGCCGATGCGGTGTTTGCTGCGCTCGGAAAATTTGTATCCGTCGACATCCTCCCCGGTTTTCGCGACACGCACGCTGTGTCGTTTCCGCTGGAGCGGCCGGCACCAATGCTGTTCCCGGAGAGCGCACAGTCTGCAAACGTACAGGGCGTCCCTTCTCCCTACGACGCGCGCGTCGGCGACTTGCGCGTTCTAGGGCACGCCGGTGAGCCCACCGACGACATCCTCCGCTGTAGCTCCCTCCCCGACACGTTCGCGGCGCTCAAGCTCACCCTGCAGGCCCGGCATCTCGCGCCGACCTGCCCAGACACCCTGAATTGCGCGTCGTTCAAGGACATCGATCCGCTGTTGCTGCACGAGGCGCCCGGGATTTATTTTGCCGGAAACCAGGCAGAAGCAAAGGCGCAGCGGTTCGGCGAAACGACTCTTCTTTGCGTACCGGATCTGCGAAAGCAGGCCGCGCTGGTCTTGGTGAACATGGCGGATCCAACGGACGTGTGCGTCGAGCTCCTGGAGTGGAACTAGTCGAAGTCGAACCTGTACGTCCGAGGCGCAGGCGGAGGCTGCTTGCTACCGCAGAATTTGCTACGCAATTTTTTTGGTTGCTAGATCTAATGTCGCGCTCCTGTGGCTCTGGAAACGGAAGACGAAGACCAATTGCATTCAAAGAATTTTGCACACCTGCGTGCTGGCTCCGAAGTTGAGATAGATCAACGGACTTATCTTGCCTAAAATTTGATGCGGGAATGCGATCCTGCTTGGAGCCACACACGGAGCTGCGATATTTTGGATTAGCGGGTAAGAAGAGCTGCGCAAAGGCAATGCGGCGTTGCGAGAAAACCAAAGTGGTTGGGGATTTCAGCGCACAGAGACCCCTGCCATGTGAGAATAATGCAGCTAGGAGAGAAGCAGCCTAAAAGCAGGAGCGAGGAGCAGCACACGAACACTGAGAGCAGGCATGCCATAGCCATTTGACAGACTTTTTCCGACTTGCAACGCCAACAGCATAGCAAGTGCTGTCACTCCTGCTCTTCCCGCACAGCGAGGGGAGAGAGGATGTGTCGCGACTCGCTCTGAGGTGGCTGCCGGACAGTTGGCGCTCGTAAGCAGCAGCGCCACGGCCGAAATGATGTCGGCTTCACGCTGGGGCCGGTTGCCGCGATGCCGCTGGCGGGTCATTCCGG